>JAOWBW010002563.1:0-69150 GCA_026119855.1 Campanula takesimana
GAAAAGAATGATTTTATTAATTTAATACTAAATAGTTACATATTGGACTAGTGCTAAATGATTACATTAAGAAATGAAATATAAATTAAATGAAGTTGGAATGTTGGGATGTAACCTTGGCCAAACTTCAATAGTGAAGTGGCCTTTTGGTTGTATCCCTTTTTATGGGGATTGCATACTAGTAAGACTAGACAAATAAAAATAAGAGAAGAAAAGAGATGTTGTACCTTAGGAAAGAAGACTTCAAACTTGGACTTGAAAATGGTGTTGTTGTAGAGAAAATGTTGTGCAAACACTTTGTGTAGTGTTTTATAGAGAAAGATTGTTGAGATGATTGGTGTAGAGTTTTTGTTCAAGTCTCAAAATTGGGTCAAAAAGAAGTAGAGAAGAGATCCCCTCCAATGATGGATTGGAGGGTTTTTTATAGTTGAAAGGTGATGTTTTTGGTGCCAATTCGCGGTCACAAAGAAATATTTCCCGGGTGAAATCCATGCAAAATAAGCAAGAGAGGGATTCTTGGGAGAAAATCTGTAACTGACACCCCAGAGGCGCGCGCTTCCGGATGTACCATCGGAAGGCGCGCGCTTCTGACCTCAAAAGGCGGAGGCGCGCGGCTTTGAAAAGGCAATTTTGACAGAATGGACTAGAAATTTAATTCTGTTATGCAGTTCAGTCCAAAACTAACGGGATCAGTTAGGAACTTAACAGAAGTAACAGAAATTAACAAAAACAAGTTAAATAAAAATACTATGTATGCAATCGGGGTGAGAGGTCCAAGGCGGGGTGTCTACAGAGCCCCTCGGCGACGTGGATTGCGAGGCAAAACGCGTCGACGAAAGAAAGACAACCGCCGAGGACATCGACAAGAGAAAACAAAGACTCGATAAAGCAGGAATTTTGAAATTACAAAGGATAGAAATGCGCTCCCTGTGTGAGCGACTTTTGCTGATAGAAGAGGTATGGTGATTTGAGCGGTCCACCATAGACCAAAAATTGGTGCGCGGTGCGGCATATTCTGATGCGCTGTGCGGCACCTGGTGATTTGAGCGGTCCACCATCGACCAGAATTGGTGCTCTGTGCGGCACCTGGTGATTTGAGCGGTCCACCATCGACCAGAATTGGTGCTCTGTGCGGCACCTGGTGATTTGAGCGGTCCACCATCGACCAGAATTGGTGCTCTGTGCGGCACCTGGTGCTCTGTGCGGCACCTGTTATGTGTATGCTTTGCAGATATATGTGCTTGTGTGAGATGCAAAATAGGAATTGCGAGAGAAAATTGTGATTGTGGTGTGATATGATCTTGAAAGCACCTTTGTAATGAGAGAGAAGTAAGAATGTAGAAAGTGATCTTGTGTGCGGTGTGATTTTGAGGAAAGCATTGGATGTATTCATACCTTCACTTACCATTGCCGCTTGAGTGGAGATGGATT
Organism: Campanula takesimana; assembly: GCA_026119855.1. NCBI lineage: Eukaryota > Viridiplantae > Streptophyta > Magnoliopsida > Asterales > Campanulaceae > Campanula > Campanula takesimana. Next base: position 1,432 of record JAOWBW010002563.1, read on the forward strand.
CCTGATGTCCGTGGAGGATGCTTTGATGGAGAATGTCCATTCTTTAGATGTTGATGAGAGAATGCCCTTGATGTTGGGTTGGCGAGATGGTACTCTGGATGATGGGTTGGTCGTGCCAAAAGGCTGCCTACGTATCCCTTGAAGAGAATCAGACCAGCGTAGTTCAAGGATGATGGAGAACGCTGGAGGAGAGGCTAGGAGCAAAGCAAAGTAAAGCACATAATTTGCACATAGAAGGAGAAAAAGAAAGAAAAATCTTTTTTTTTTTTTTTTTTTTTTTTTTTTAGATTCGTGGTGACCATTTTAGCCATTGTGTGTTTGTAAATCCAACCCAAGATCAAGTCATGCTCAGTCGAAGTCTGGATTGCCTCGCTTGAATTCTGTTGTCGCTGGTGTGCCCAACGAAGATTGATGTCTAGCCCCAAAAGATTTGTCGGTTATGGGGCTTCAAAAAAGCTTTTGATGCCGAGATGAGGGGTTGCTGATTGTAAAGCCCCTAGAATGCCTTTGATGCCAAATTTTGAGGGACTTGCATAGCTCCAAGATAAATCAGCTCTTGGACCATTCGAGTAAATCGCCCTTTGTTGTTGTAGTGAGCAAGCCCCAAGAGGAGATCGTTGATGCAAGCTTCGAGAGATTGCAAAGCCCCAAGTGTCGTGGGCTTGTAGATGGCGAGATGTGAAGACCTTTCATTGTAAGGCCCCAAATTATCTCGTGATTGGCTCGGCATTGAGAGCGGATGTACCGTTCGGTAGAATTCTTGATAGAGATCTCCTTCTTGCTCTTACTGGGGAGATGAATGGCCTCATTGTGGTTGATACCCAAATGGCTGAGGGCTTATGTCAAAGGATGCAGTAATGTCTTGCGGTGCCGTCGAGGTCGCGGAGGATAAGGTCTTGGCGTGATAAAGTCTCAAATGAGTATGCTTGCTTGACTATTCTTGAGTTGAACTAATGACGGATCTTCGGATGCAACTAGTGCTGTGGCCCAACTTTATCTGAGCTGCACCTTGTGCTTTTGATCTTGGAGAAGGGGTGCTGAATTGCAGAAACATTGGGATTGGCCGTGGCATTTCCCGCTATAACCCTGTTTTGATTAGAGTTTAGCATATTGAATCTTTTTCCTTTTCTCTAAGACTTCCTTCAAAATCTCGCTGTGAGTTCTAAAAATCATCAACTTCATTCATAACATTGGAGTCTTCATTTAAAACCAAGAGGCCTTTGACTTGAAGTGTTGAGAGACCCTTTGAAGCTTGATCCATTTCATGGAGACTACTCCCAAATTGCGTTGCTCGAGTATTGTTGCCCAAAAGACTGTCGGTCGTGAAGCCCTAATACTGCCCTTTGCTTGAATTACTGTAATGCCGTAACCCAAAAGATTGTAGATGGCGAAGCCCGTTGAGACCTTCGGTGCCGAATTGAGGAAGCTTCCAATGTTGCACATCACTTTGCTGGGGATACCGCTGGGGAGTTAATTGCTCTTTGCCGAGGGAGCCTTTAAGACTTGACCGTAGCCCTTAGAGTGCCATCATTGATTGCGAGAAAGGTCCATCCTTTATTGGGGGAACGAGCATGGGCACACGTGACAAGAGGGCGTTTTTTGACATCCCTTTTTGAGAGACTTTGAGGATAGTCTCACACATCTTTTTTTTTTTCCGAGCATAGCCTCAAGGGCGTATTGATTGTCAAGTGAAGCAAAAGAAGTCCTTGTTCTTGAGTCACATAGCCCCTAGGGCGTCACCATTTGTTGAGTAAAGCAAGAGTGTGAGGGAATAAACATGAGAAGATATGGCAAGAGCTACTCCATTTCTCGGGAGCCTTTCGGCGTACATTAGAAGCACATACTTGAAGAAGCTTTGAAAACTGAGACACATGTTGTTGCTATTTGTTGCCCAAGCCAATTGACTAGCTAGGGATTATTTGTGCAACCTCGTGCCTTTTATGATAGGCTCGTTCTCGGATGGGTCTTGGCTACCACGGGCCTTCTTTTCATGAACCCAAAAATGCACGCTGCTGGAGAGTGATGCCGATAACCCAAGACAACCTTTGATGGTGCTATATCTTGTCGAGCCTTTTGCAATCCCAAAGTTGCCTCGGTGGGGAATTGACTTGCTGAGGAGATTCAATGTAGAACTTATCTTCTTTAAAGGCCGGGGATCTCCATTTCTCTTTCCCTTCTCTCTCTCACTCTCTCATTTTTTTTATGACGCACCCTGTTTTTTGCCTAGACCGCCCTTTCGGGTTTTCAATCTAGCGGGCATCTCTTTTGCGTCTTCATTTTGACTCGATTAATGAGGAAGTGTGCATTGACTCTAGCTGAGGAGATAAGACATGTGATTTTGCGGTGGAGACCTCTTGTCACTAAAGGTGAGTGACATTGACTTGACTAGGGAAGTGTCCCTAGTATTGACATGTATTTTTTATTGAATTGAATGACTCGTGAAGGCAAGTAAGTTATTAAGAGAGAAGAGAAGGAAAGCCCCAATTTGATTGCAAGAAATTGGGAGTATGCAGAAAGAATAGAAGTCCCTAGACTCGACAAGGATCGCGAAATGATTCTAAATCTAAGAAAGTTGTTCAATCTTTTTGGTGATTAATTCATTGGCAAATGAATCGTACAAAGATGTCTTGACAAGTTCGAGATGAAGGCCAATCACCATAATGCGCTAGGGCTAAACATATCTTCTTTCTTGCATGAGACCGGACCCGCAGGTTGCCTACGTTCCTCCAGTGTAGAGGCTCAGGTCACCGTAGTTCTTGTGGATTCTCCATTCTTCGTGATGAATTGTTGCTTCGTCCTTTGTTGGTGGATGATGATGATGATCTTGATGTGAACTTCTTTGATTGAGGGGGATTTTTTTTTTTTTTTTTTTTTTTGTGTGCTCTAACTTTTGCCTAGGTTGATTTGATGGTTTCAACCTAGCGAGCTCTTTTTTTTTTTTTTTTTTTTTTTTTTTAATCCCCTTTGAAAACTTTGCTTGACTTCTTCATGATTGTTGCTCCACCTTGTTTGTCTTGGCTTCGTCGTTGTTGATGTCTTTGTTGTTGATGCCGTCGTTGATGTTTAGCCCCTAGGCGTTCAAGCGATGGCGTTCGTTCCAAAACTCGTTTAGACATCTTTTCATCATTTTGCCAAGAATTAATTGAACAACTCGGAAGAGTGTATGAGGACAAGAACGACTTTTTATTTGATGACTCAATGGACTCGAACATAGGACGAGAGGAAACATTAATGCACACATTAGAGGACTTTTGACTCTTTTTTTTTTATCCTATTTCTAGGTAGAGAAAGAGAAACGGAGATTGTTGTCGTCATCCCCCATGTCGTTGTAGTCTTCATTGTCATTGTAGTCTTCCATGTCACTACATTCTTCCATGTCATTGCTTGGGAACCCTTTGTCGTTGAAGCTTGTGTCATAGGAGGACTCGGCCACTTCTCGGAGCAAATTGTCAATTCTAACCCCCGCATCATACATGCTTGAAAAATCGGAGTGAAAAGCCCCACTAAGATGAGTGCGGTAGTCCATTTTCAAACACTTCAAGAAGATGTCCATTTGTTCCTTCTTGGAAGGCCTATCAACCATCTCGGCTAGCTTTTCATTCCAACGGAGATAGAAGTCCCCAAATGATTCATCACCCATTTGCACGGTGCTCTCCAATTCCTTCTTGGTGGGGCGGAATATGGAGTTGCCTTGATATTGTGACTTGAAGGCAAGCATAGCGGCATCCCAATTGAGGCGGGTGGAAACTAGAAGACCCATATACCAATCTTTTGCGACCCCCTCGAGAGTAAGCGGGAAGCATTGTGCCATTATTTGAGGAGACACTTTCTTTGGTAGCATGGCCCAAATGTAGGAGTCGACATGAGCGTTGGGGCAAGAGTTTCCGTTAAACTTGCCAATATCGGGCATCTTGAATTTTTCGGGAAGAGCCTCCATTGTGTTCATGAGGAGAGAAGCTCGATGAAGATCGGTGCATGGGCCCTTGTGCAAATTTAGCCCACTAAGCCTTTGGTCAATGTAGGACATGAGAGTGTTGACCAAACCGGTATCAATGCTTTGGACCTTTCCTTCATTCGTGAGCCCCTTTAATCGGTTCTTGAGTTGAGCAACTTCTTTCTCGTGGACCGTTTTCACATGCTTGTAACGAGCTCGCCATAGATCATCATTGCGGCGGACATTCTCGGCTAGTGTATCAACTTGCTCTTTCAATGCTTCCACCATGCGGAATAACCCTTCGTTGGACACGGGAATGCCGTTGTCGTTGCCATTTGAAGCCATTGGACCTATGGAGAGAACACGGTTGATCTTAGGATGGTCCCACAAACACCTTTTGAGTAAAATGATTTCACCCACAAACAAGAAAAGACTCAACCACATAAGGAAAAACGACTTTTTTTTTTTTTAATTTATTTACAAAGTCGGAAGGACGAAGTCCTTTTTTGGGGTTTCTAGAAAAAATAGTGGAATCGTCACACTAGTATATAGACCTTCTCGCGGTCCCATATAGTCATCGGATTCCACCACGCTTGTGAGACCTACATGTGTCGGGATTAAACTAAATTAATGTAGTAAATCATACATGCGGGGACGGATTTTTATATTCGTCCAAAATAGCCACTTTTGGGGACGGAGTTTTATTTTGTCCATTGCAACAAATTGGCATGTATGATTTGAAGACATTAGTTTAGGGAAATCTCGGCACATGGAAACCGACTTGAGTCACGGAGTGTTAGACCCTAGACTAGAATTGTGTGGCTTGTGCTCGGCTTGAATATGAGGCTCAAAGGTCACCCCGGCATGTAGTCATGAACTACGCCACGGGCTGAGGTTTACCGCTTCGAAAGAGCCAAGGTCGAGTGGAGCTTGAAACTTTCTAGGACGGGCCTCGACGGGTTTGGGGTTGGACTTGTGCGACTCGATAGTGAGCAGTTGATAAGAATATGTGCATGTAGTGTGAGGTCTAACATGTGACAAAACATTTTTTTTTTTTTTTCAAAAGAAATAAATAAAAAAAAAAACAAATAAGCACATAATTACAACTTTCGAATCACCCGTGTGACCGATAAAAATAAACAGAAAGTAAAATAAATTGTATGCAAGCCCGGTGCCCACACACTGTCATTCTGCTCTGTTCTGCTTTCTGTGCACTGTTCTGTTTCTGGAAAATTTCCCAGAAGCGCGCGCCTCAGGGAAGTGATGTGGGAAGCGCGCGCATTGCGCAATGAATATGGGAGGCGCGCGCATCTGGGGTACCTGTCAGAATGTTAGAAGAAACTGCGGACTCAGGGGATTGCCCTGGTCCCAAATTATGTAACTTTCCCCTGCAGAAACTTGTTAGCACAGAAATATGAAATTGAAGGACAAGAAAGGAGACGGGCGATTCTGGTAATTGGGGTCGGACGCGCGCGCTTTAGGCCAAGGAGGCCAGAGGCGCGCGCTTCCCACCCTTTTTACCAGAATGCCCAGAAAACAGTAATAAGAACACCAAAAGTTAAGAACGCAAGTTTAACCCTCTAAATCGTCCCCAGCGGAGTCGCCACTGTAGATACCCCGGGGAACCACGGCTTGGCTAGAGCGGTGAATTATCCTAGGATGTCTAACTTGTTTTAGATGTGTTTAGAGTCGCCACCTATGTTTTTAAAGGAACATAAGAAAAACCTAGAAATAACCTAATTTATGTACAAAACCAGAGATTCGGGAGAGAAGGGTTCGGGGGTTAGATGACGGAGTGGGAAGTACTTAAACACCCACTCCGCCCCGCTTACGCGGGTCTTGCTACTATTGGTGTTCTAATACTAAATGTCCTTCAATTTATTAACAATGCTAACAATTATAATGTAAAGAAAAAGGGGAAAATAATGATTTTATTAATTTAATACTAAATAGTTACATATTGGACTAGTGCTAAATGATTACATTAAGAAATGAAATATAAATTAAATGAAGTTTGGAATGTTGGGATGTAACCTTGGCCAAACTTCAATAGTGAAGTGGCCTTTTGGTTGTATCCCTTTTTATGGGGATTGCATACTAGTAAGACTAGACAAATAAAATAAGAGAAGAAAAGAGATGTTGTACCTTAGGAAAGAAGACTTCAAACTTGGACTTGAAAATGGTGTTGTTGTAGAGAAAATGTTGTGCAAACACTTTGTGTAGTGTTTTGTAGAGAAAGATTGTTGAGATGATTGGTGTAGAGTTTTTGTTCAAGTCTCAAAAATTGGGTCCAAAAAGAAGTAGAGAAGAGATCCCCTCCAATGATGGATTGGAGGGTTTTTTATAGTTGAAAGGGGATGTTTTTGGTGCCAATTCGCGGTCACAAAGAAATATTTCCCGGGTGAAATCCATGCAAAATAAGTAAGAGAGGGATTCTTGGGAGAAAATCTGTAACTGACACCCCAGAGGCGCGCGCTTCCGGATGTACCATCGGAAGGCGCGCGCTTCTGACCTCAAAAGGCGGAGGCGCGCGGCTTTGAAAAGGCAATTTTGACAGAATGGACTAGAAAGTTAATTCTGTTATGCAGTTCAGTCCAAAACTAACGGGATCAGTTAGGAACTTAACAGAAGTAACAGAAATTAACAAAAACAAGTTAAATAAAAATACTATGTATGCAATCGGGGTGAGTGGTCCAAGGCGGGGTGTCTACAGGTACAAACCTCCATTTGACGTAGCCGCCTTTGGGCTTCCGAAGCACGGGCTTCTCCTTGTTGTTCACATGGATGGTTGTCTCGGACGCCAATTCAGATGTGGCTCCTTGGTCGATGTTTCCAATGGACAAGGCCGCAAAGGATTTTAGCATATTAAACCTCAAGGTGAAATTATAACCGGGATTTGAGAAGAATGCTTCATTATCGGATTGGCCTTTTAAGAAAAACTTGATCTTTTTATTTTAAGATTTTTTTTTTTTTTTTTGTAAAGACACACCTTTTGTTTTGAGTGAAAGACTCACACACATTTTTACAAACTTTTGACAAGGCAATAGTAATAATAATTTTATTAAGAAAACTGACAATGGATTCAGAATGGTCGCCACATGGCATCAACCGGGGAGTCAAGACTCTAAACCTAACTGACCTTTCTTAAGGTCTTACCACACGTCTTAAAAGCAACTGACTCTTCCTAAGGATGAAAACAGACCTTTCTAAGGGGAGGTTGATGGGAGAGGTTTTTGATATTCCGCTTCCGACCATAGCCGTAGCTTCATTTCCAATTTCCCAACCGAGGGAATTCAAGCTTTCCTTCCGCAATTAATTTCCGGATGATGCGTTTCACAGCTGTGCAATCATCGGTATTATGCCTATGGAAGTTGTGAAAGGCACACCTCTTGGTGGCGCTGTGGCGTTTCTCAGGATTCTTTGGCCGGAAATCTTCGAGGGGCCTCATGAGACCTTGTTTGACCAATCCCTCAAACATTTTGCTTACGGGCATTTCATAATCCTTAAACTTTTTGAGACGGGGCTCGGCTTGGCATTTAGCTTTTCTTTCATCGTTGGCCAGAGTGTGGGGGGGGGGGGGGACAAGAATCACCGTCTCCCCATGCAAAGGGGTGCTCATTGAGTGTCCTTTCAAACTTAGCTTCCATTCGCTTTCTCTTTCCCAATAGATGATGATTAAGAGGATTTTGCGGAGGCACAGGGGCGTAGGCATACCCACAACCTTAGTTGCTTGGAGGAATATACATCGGAGGCATGCAAGGAGCTTGTGGTCCAAAAGGTCTTGGATTGTAGAAATGATACGGGTCACCCGGAATCTCTTCGGGAAATCTGGTGGAGGCATGTTGGTGATGCCTGTTCGGGTATCCATATATGGTCTAAACAGTGACTGAGCTCTGGTGACTTGGTTGATGGCATCGAACCAAGAAGGGATATGATTAGGAAAGTGTTGTGGGTATGATGCTCGAGGCGTAACTGGTTTGAACAGTGGTTTGCGGGCCTTTTGAGTGGATTGTGTTTGGGGTTTTATAGGAGGTGTCCTATGGGAGATGTTGGATTTGGGATGAGGTGGAGTGAGGAGGATTTGAATGAGAGGCTCGTTGTGGATGATGGCCTGTTGGGGAGAAGAAATGGGGGTCTCGGTATTCTGGTGAGATGGAGGGGACAATATTTGGTTGCAATTCGGAGGTTGGGTGGCTTCTACCTCTTCTTTGTGATTGGTCACTTTAGTGAAGAGACCTTCAGTTTGGAGTAGAGCTGTGACATCTCCTTGTCCCATCGACTCATCAAACGGACTCTGTGTTCTTTTGTGGCTTTCTGTGATGACTTCTTCCGTAGCCCCGGAGGCTTCTAGATCCTGGAGCGACTCTTCGTTCGTTGGGCCAACCGGATTATCCGCAGTGTCATTTCTCGAGCTACTGTCCACTGAAGTGATCTTTCTGAGGTACCGGATCGGAGAAGTTGTTGTGACCGGGGAAATTTCTGACTCCACACGCACTAGGCGGCGACATGATGCTCTCTTCCACTTCATCTGAGCTACGGGGAAGACAAAAGGTAGCTTTAGGCTTGGGTAAACACTAGGTGAATGCTTGCATGCATCTTAGAATCCTCTATTTTGAGATATTTGACCGGGCCAAAGTTGCCTACGCTCCCCTCACCACGAGGGAGGAAGTCCCACGCGATGAGAGGCTCAGGTCACCGTAGTTCGAACGGGTTTGGAATTCTAAGAGGAAAATATGAACATGACTGACTTCTTGGAGGATAACGGGGATCCATCCAAGGACTTAACTGACTTCCTAGGGGACTATTCCTAGGGATTTAACGGGGATCTTAATTGGGACCTAGGGGACAACGCCTAGGGTTTCAACGGGAAACTTAATGGGGACCTAGGGGACAACTCCTAGGGATTCAACAGGAATCTTAATGGGGACCTAGGGGACAACGCCTAGGGTTTCAACGGAGGTCTTGGCGGATAACGGGGATCTATCCAAAAATTGACGGGTGTCTTGGAGATCTTCCAAGGACTTAATGGGTTCCTAGGGGACTACCCATAAATATTTAACGGAAGTCTTGAAGGACAACGGGGATCCTTTCAAAAATTGACGGGTGTCTTGGAGATCTTTCAAGGACTTAACGGGTTCCTAGGGGATTACGCCTAAGGATTTAACGAAATTGGAGGATAACGGGGATCAATCAAATGATTGATGGGTGTCTCGGAGATCTTCCAAGGACTTAACGGGTTCCTAGGGGACTACGCCTAAGGATTTAACGGAAGTCTTGGAGGATAACGGGGATCCATCCAAAGACTTAACAAAATGACGCTTGTTAACGCAAGAAAACAAAGTTTCAAAGACAAGAAGCAAAACGGAGCAAATTCATGCAAGGTGCAGTTAATTAGCCATTCAAGTTTACTTAAAACACATTTTTATTCCTAAATGGTTGGAAAAGATTTCTCTTCTTTTTCGTAACTACTCTAATTCCTGGATCAGTGGAGGCCATCACTACGTCTATAAGCCCCTCGTTTTTCACCTGTATTTCATGCTCCCAAGGACGGACTATCCCGGGCGAGGGTCCTATAGGGCACGCGACTTCCACCGACCAAAAGAATCATTCCTAAGGTCTAGTGCGTCACAAAGTTCCAATGCGTGGGCCATTCTTATCATAATTAAGCCCCAGCTAAGGTTAAGATTAACTTAACGCTTTAACGAAATTCCGGCATGACCTCGTTTGACGAGGGGTCTTGGACCTTAGCCTTGGGCTTAAAGGTGATTAGGACGGGTCAAGCATTAGAGCTTAATGACGCGGTGTCATCCTATCCTTAATACATGACTTTGGTTAATTATGGTTGGAATTAACGTATAAGTCAAGGACCGGGTCAAAGATGACCTTGGTCACACTTGCTTTCACAAGGAGTCGTGACTCGGGCGTTAACTTGGCCATAATTAACTTCGGACACGTATTAGGGACGTGATGACGTGAGCTAGACCAAAAACCAACCATGGTCACGGTATTTGTGTGTCACGGACATGTGTGGTTGACTCGGCTCGGAAGGGGAGGTGGAATGGACCCGTGCGCACGAGAAGGGCACAAGAGCACCAATCAAGCTGCATCGTGGCATCCATCCCGGGTTTAAAGGGTTTTTTGGAACGTGCACAAGGTCAAGTGCGCGTTGTGTGAAGCCTTCTATGTTCCCTTTTGAGTCAAAAATAGAAATTTTCAATTTGTTTTAATATCATGAACAATGTATGAACAATTGTATGAACAGTATAATGAACAAGCATTTTGCACAAGTAATAAAGCAAAGCTATGAACAAGCAAGAATCAAAATTTTGTACATGGAAAGGTTGTGCACAACCAAAGGTTTTGAAAATCAAAATTTTGCAATAAGAACAACAACCTTTTGAAAGTCATTTGTACAAAAAGGTTGTGCACAACAAAAGAATTTGAGAAACCAAAACCTTTATAAAAGGGGTAATGCACAATGAGGCTTTAAAAATCCAATTTTATGTCCAAAATATTTGTGCATTACCATGCTTTGAAAATCCATTTTTGGCTAAGAAGATGAAGGTAAATGTGCACAAGTAGAGGCTGTAAATGGAACCTGGACAAGAAGAAGCAAGGGGGCCGTCAGAATGTTTCTGCCCTGCACAAAATTGTTAACTTGAAACATTCTGTGGGCCCGGCAAAACCAGCCGTACGGCTAGGGCTGGAGTTCCATTATTTTTTGCAAATTTTCACCTTGTGATCATCAAGCCCCAGTTTATTGCATCTCCAGAACAATTTCACTCCCAGAAATTAAAACAGAAACATAAAACACACACAAAACATGCACAAAGTCAACAAACGGGGACAGGAGTTTGACCACACAAAAGTGTCCTCAAAGCTTCTAAAAAGAAGTTTGCAAACACTTTATTCCCCAGCAGAGTCACCACTGTAAGATACCCGCGGGAAATGGAGGGTTCCCTTGAGAACTAAACACGGCATTTCAATGTTCCAACAAAAAAAGGAGTCACCACGTTAGTTTAATTTTAAACTCAAACTTAACGAAAAATGGTTAGAGATTGCGAGTTCGGAGGTCAGGTTACACTTTGGGAAGAACACTAGTTCACCCAAAAATGCCTCGGAAAACCGAGTTTCCCTAAAGTTTATTGACCAAAAATGTGCGAGTGTGTGTGTGTATTTTCAAAATGGGCGAAACTGACTTTTAACAGAAACCAGTTAAAAAGTTAACAAAAATGGTTTATTTTGCAAAGTTTATGACAGAAAAGGGTTAAAACAGAAAAACTTTCCACATGGCCAAACCATCCGTCCGGCTAGTCTAAACTATCCGTACGGTTGGTTGGGCCGTCCTAGAAGGTTTTTACAGATTTAACAGAAACAGTCCAGTTTCAGGCAGAAACAGGGGATTCTGCTAAAACTGGACTGATTTGGGTTTGTTCAGCCTATTTGCTAGTTACAAAACATGAATAAGATCATCCCTATGCCATTGATGACTAGTTAAACACCAAAAACAAAGATTCTTGGGTGTGATCAAGGCAATCATTGAGGAAATATGAAGAAAGTTGATAAATTATGGCTTCTGAGCTAAGATCATCATTTAGATGGTTAAATATTGGAACTTTAACATCCAAATGAATGATTCACCCATGGAAAACCTTGGGGAAATAAGAAATCAACCTTTAGATGGATAAAGATTGAATCTTTACCATCAAAAGGGACATTATTATGAGTTGATCAAGACTTTGAATGGTAAAGATTGAGACTTTATCATCAAAGTTAATCAAACTCAAGTAAATCAACATAAATGTAAAGACTTGGAGATAAATTGCATTAATTTAAAGACAATAAAAGTAAAGACTTGAATGTAAAGTGTATTAATTTAAATGACAATGAAATAAAGATACATTAAACATAACAAGCCTTGATCATCATTGTTTGTAACCCACAATCACACACTAGGCATGAAGGGCACCATTGATCACTCCAAGGCTTGGAGCCAATTTATATAATTGCAAGGAAATGTAAAGACATTATGTAAATAAACAAGATAAAATAGAATGAGATGAAGAGAAGATGGGAGAAGGAGGCCTCACCAATATTTAGTTCTAAGCCTATCTTTCTCTCTCTCTTTCACTCAAATGTATTTGTGATTATGACCAGCTCTCAGTTCTACAGAGCTTCAGCTCACTAAACAGTTCCCCCCCCCCTCAAAATGATCAGCCAGGGGTCTAATTTATAGGGACTGAGGGTGCCTAAACCATCCGTATGGATTGGCCCCTATAGTACCCAAACCATCCTTACGGCTCATCCTGGCGAGCTTCAGGATTTTTCCAATTTTAATCCCAGAATAGTCCTGGAGTTTTTAGGTTTATCTTAGTGAGGTCCTATCCTATCAGTTTATCCCTGAATGGTGCTAAGAGTTCCTCTAAGTTAGTCAATTTCAGATTGGGGTACTTACAAGCTACATGGCATAATATTATGCATATAAACTGAATAATTGAATAATACATATTATACAACAAATGAGAGGCTCCCTATCGCCAACCGTCCCATACCGGTTGGAAATAACGACCAGCTCATCATGCAGCATACAAAGCTGAAATAAACACATAACAAAGGATACTGAGCCAAGGTTCTCCCAAAAGGATATAACAATCTGAACATCATCAACAGAGCCGCATCGAAGAGCAGCATCAACAGGGCAGCATCAAAGAGCTGAAGCAGGGGTTCCGGAACCAAACAACAACAAGAACAACGGGGGGGAAATGACACAAAGTCATAACTTAAAACGTGTAGCTAGAATACTCACACAAGGGAGCTAGCTCAACCCAACCAACACCATCATGAAAGGGGTAAAAAAAGGGTTGCCAGTGAAGAACATTATAATGAACTTGGCTCGGGTGCCATTATAATATCCATCAATGCCCGAATCAACCAAGTAAGACCAGCTGGACCTTTTTTTTTAACTATTGCACAATAAGTGTATGATTCCAAAATAGGGAACCATACCAAGTACATCATAAAGATGATAAACTGCTCAAATAGAGCCCAACAACCAAGTGCATTAGAAACATTTCTCAAACAAAGGATTTCAAAGTAGGAAATCTGTTGGGTATGCTTATTATAAACCACTCCTATTACCTAGATTTGATTGATCCCATAACCTAATTTTTATCTTTTGTGGACTTTAGGATATATTGTAAGAAGTGTTAAAACTTCATTCTTAGAATAGTCCACCTTGATAGTATAGGCTTTAGATTGATAGGCTGAAAATTTTCTAAGTCTGGAAAAATGAGGTAGGTCCATTGCCTACCGCATGTAACCTACCGCATGACTAAGGTGCCGCATTCTCTATGCTTGCCGCAGACAACCTTGCCGCATGGTTTCATCCTACCGCGTGAATCTCTACCGCATGGAACCATGGTTGAAGAAACTCAAGTTGGTTCAAACTTAACCATGGTCACTCTTATGTCTTTACCTTGGTTAGTTTTGAACGTTGCAAATTCAAATTTCAAATTTGAATACAACTGTCATCATAGTACAGTTGGACCACCATGACTCTGCAACAAAAGGACAACTCAGAATGAGCTCCAATTAGAAATCAACAGCTCATTGTCCTCCAAACTTGCCCTCCAAGAATTCAAACGGCTAGTTTCTCCTTCAAGGCTATAAATAGTCCTTGTGTTCTTCATTGAAATCACGCTGAGATTCTAAGAGAGAAATTGCTGTTAAAATTCTTGGTGATTGAAGATCATACTCAAGATTTCCAAAATCCTTTGAATCTTCAAGCACTCAACCTTCAAGTCTTCAACAAATCTCCAGCAACCTTCAAGATCAAATCTCAAGCCTCTCAACACAAGATTCATTAGGCTCTAAAATCATATAGATTTCAAAGAGCTCTTGATTCTTACACACACACTCACCCCGATTGATCAATCACATAGATTGAATCATTAGGGATACACTGGTCTAAGTCTAGGATTGTTCTTCATAGAAAATAGGAGTTAATTCAGTTCTTCATCTTTGTAATCTGTACTCAAGAGAATTAATACATCCTCCATTCAAAATCCAAGACTGACCATCTTGGTAAAGGACGTAGATCTTTTAACAGATCGAACCTTTCCAAATCATTGTGTCATTTACTTACTGCACTTTACCTTTCTGCAAATTTACTTATTGTTCATCTTGTTCATATTGCTCTTCACTTGTTCATATTAATTTTGTTTGTCTTTTAGTGTTTGATCTTTCAGATTTAAGAACAAGTGTGAATTGTGTTTGTTTGTCTACCTCATTGCCTAAGTTAAAATCTGACTAACTTATTATTTGCCAAAAATCTCCAAGACACAAATTTTCAATCTTTCAACCTACCTCACCTTAACCTACCGCACTACTACCTACCGCATATACATCTACCGCACTACCTACCGCAAAAACTAACCTACCGCATTGAACTTATCAAAACCAACTCTTAACTTGTTTCAACGAAAACTTCCGCTGTGCATTTTATACTTGACCGTGTGGTTTTTATCTACCGCAAAACTCAAGTGTAAGCATAAAGGTTGAATTTTGAAAAAGGGTTGAAATTTTAAATAGGCTATTCACCCCCCCTCTAGCCTCTTTTCATACCCTTGTTGTGTCTCTGGGACCAACAAGTGGTATCAGAGCAGACACCTTTATAAAACTTCTGTTTTTCAAGCTTAACAGCTTGGGTGCCGATTCAAAATGGCAAGTCAGAAAACTATGGCAACGGTTAACTTCACTCACGTTCCAGCGTTCGACGAAGATAATTTTGACGTATGGAAGCACAACATTCTAACTCAGTTCTACTCCATGGACGAGCAACTTGGTGATTGTCTAACCATTGGACCATACTTCCCAATGAAAGCTAATCCGGATCCAGAAACCAATGGTGCAAATCCGACTATCAAGAAACCAAAAGCTGAATGGACCGATGAAGAGAAAAGACTGGTTGGAATGGATGTGAAAGCAAAAAGTATACTTCTAAGTACCTTGAGTACGTCACAGCGTCGACAGATCATGGAATGTTCTACTGCAAAAGAACTTTGGGATGCAATTGAAGATTACATCGAAGGAGATCAAGCTTGCAAGGAAAGCAAAAAGTTTGCAATTCAAAGAAGATTCAACAACTTTGCTAAGATCCCCGGTGAATCTCTAAGAGCCACTTATGATCGTTATTGTGAGATCGTAAGTACTTATACAGCACTCGGAAAGAAGCTTACCAAGAAAGAAATTAATGTTAATTTTCTTGCCGCTCTTGGTTCGCAATATCTACACAAAGGAAACACTCTTGAAGATACCAAGTTACTAGATGACATGTCTCTTAGAAGCCTCTATGCCAACCTCAAGGTCTTTGATATCAAGCTTAACAACATTGCTGAAATGGAAGGAAAAACAAAGAGCTTATCGTTGGTTGCTCAAAAGGAAGAAGTTATCAAGGAAGAAGATCCAAAAAATCTCCACATCAGATTTACTTGATATGGATGATGATGATTTTGCTATGTTCGTGAAAAGATTCCAAAAGTTCAGAAAGACAGCAAGACCCGGATCAACAAGCAAAGCTCCAACAAGGTTTTCAAGGAGCAGCCCTTCAAAGAAGAAAGAGAACTTCAACTTCTCCAAGAAGAAAGAAGATCTTGTTTGTTTTAATTGCAGGAAACCAGGTCACTTCGCATCAGAATGTCCAATTCCCAAATATGAGTATATGAAGAAGAAAAGTAACTTTACTCCAAGGTATTCAAAGCAAAAGGGAATGATGGCTGAAGAAGACTCTACCTCAAAAGAGTTAGCTACATGGATAGAGTCAGACTCTGATGAAAGTGATGAAGATTCTGAAGGTCACATTTGTTTGGTCGTTCAGTCCGATGATGAGGATGATAATAAAATTCGTCGCTCACCAAATGCCAAACCTAAACGGATAAGTTATACGGCCGATGAACTTGCTGAAAAAGGATTCCTAACTCCGGTTCAAAAGAATGGTGATCTTCTATTTTCAAGATGTGATGTTAGTGCAGCAAAGAAGGCTCTACTAAACCCCAAAGTGAAGGAAGTTCTGTCTACCACACCTCAAGTCAAGTTTGACATTTCTCCCGATGAACAAGAAAAGATGTTTGCAAAAGCTGAACAGGTAATTAGTAAGTTTTCTGGCATGAAGGAAGCTTTAGCACTTTCAACTGAAGAAATTTCCCAGCTCAAGACGGAGAAATCTCTACTAAGATCTGAACTCACCCTCCTTAAGGAGCAGATCAAGAGCATGACTCCTCTTACTGATCGAAATCGTTTCTTAGAAGAACAAAATGCTATATTTAAAGTTAAAAACGATGAATTGGTTGCTGAAATAAATGACTTGAAAAAGATCACTAATGAGTGGACCAATTCTCGTGTCACTATGGAACAAATCTTAGAATCCCAAAAGCCTAGTGGAGATAAGGAAGGCTTAGGATTTCAAACTAATGACAACTTTAAATGTGCATCTTGTTGTGAAAGAGATGAGAAATTTACCCCGCAAACTTTGGAAGGGTCAAAGGCTAAACATCATGTTTCAAAGGGTGTAGGACAAGAACCAAAGAAGAAACTAGAGTTCAACTATGTCTACCCTAAGAAACAAACTGGCAAGGCAAAGATGAAAGGTATTGCCATGGATGAACCTACCGCAGAGGCTTCCTCTAGCAAGGTAGATGGCGCTCCCTACCGCATTATCCTGCCGCGAGGTCAATCGACCGCACCAAGGAAGATGACGACCGCAAGGAAGCCGTCGACCGCAAGTGGCAGCAAGGCAGCAAAGTTCAAAAGGATGAATTTTGTTAAGGAGACCTCATCCATACCAGTAAATGATGTTGTGCTCAAGACTTCAACGAAGTTTGTTAAAAATCAGTTGGGTGGCTTCCACCATTGTTCTGTGTGTGATGGTTATGGTCACAAGGCTGCTGAATGTCTTTTGAGATTCACACCCAATCCCAGAAAGAGTAACCCTCCTTCTGTGAGGCAAGTGTGGGTTGTCAAAAGTTGCTAACCCTTTGGACCCAAAAGAATAAAAAGGGGACCCTGTTCTTAAATGTCTATTTTGTAGGTCCTCTGCTTAATGGCCGGACATTCCAAGGATAAATCAAGCTTATGGTATCTCGATAGTGGCTGTTCAAGACACATGACCGGAGATATCAACTTATTGGAAGATGTCCGTGAAGAAAAAGGGCCATCAGTAACCTTCGGAGATAATAACAAAGGAAAGACTGTAGGATATGGAGTCATTCGTAAAGGAAAAATCACCATCCAAGAAGTCTCTCTAGTTATTGGACTACAACACAATCTACTCTCAATATCTCAGTTCTGCGACAAAGGATTGCAATGCCACTTCACTTCAAATTTCTGTCTCATCAAAGATGGCATATCCGGCGTCACTTTGCTCAAAGGGATTCGTAAGAAAAATGTTTATGTTGTTGATTTTAATTCATCTTGCATTTCTTCTAATCTCTGTTTTGTAGCAAAGAATGTTAGTAAGAATAGTTGGCTGTGGCATAAAAGACTAAGTCACTTAAACTTCAAGTATCTCTCCAAGATTGGTAGAGAAAATCTAGTTCGTGGTCTACCCAAAGTAGCTGATCACCACGATGAGAAGTGCACAGCATGTCAACTAGGCAAACAACCAAAAGCGTCTTTCTCCAGCAAGACGACACCTTTAACTTCTAGATGTTTGCAACTACTTCATATGGACCTGTTTGGACCTGTTTCTACCGCAAGTATTGGAGGAAATAGATATTCCTTAGTTGTGGTAGATGATTACTCAAGATATACGTGGGTCGAGATGATGAGCTCCAAAGATGATTGTTATGACATTTTGACCGCACTCTTTAGACAGCTCCAAACACAAAAAGAAGATGACATCGTTAGTGTTCGATCCGACAACGGTACAGAATTCAAGAACAACGGTGTTGCTCAATACTGTGATGATCATGGTATTGACCACAACTTTTCTGCTGCCGGAGTTCCACAACAAAACGGTGTAGTAGAAAGAAAGAATAGAACGTTGATAGAGGCCGGAAAGACAATGATTGCTGAAGCAAAGCTACCTCAATACTTTTGGGCTGAAGCCGTCAACACAGCATGCTTCACTCAAAATAGATCCCTCATCAACAAGACCTACAACAAAACTCCTTATGAACTTTGGAGAGGAAGAACCCCCAACATAGCATACTTCAAGATATTTGGATGCAAATGCTTCATTCTCTACAACGGTAAAGAACATCGAGGTAAATTTGCTCCTAAGGCCGATGAAGGTATATTTATTGGGTATGCTAAACACTCAAAAGCTTTTCGTGTATTTAATAAAACCACTCTTAAGATAGTTGAATCTGTCCATGTTACTTTTGATGAACATTCTCTTCTTGAGCCACATATGGCTCCAAATGTTGCTGATGATTTTGTTGAGATAAATGAGACAGGTACAACTCAACCACAAAATCAATCAACTCAAGGAAACCCATCTACCTCAACTGCACCTCCATCTACCTCATATGAAGCACCAGAAGTTGCCTCATCTGCTGCTACCTCAAATGGAGTTGAAGTTGAGACACCCATAAATGTTGAAGAACCTATCCCTCAAATTACTTATGATTGGGATGGCTCAAATGATGTACCACTTGAAGACTTACAACCACCATCAACTCAACCAGACATACCTCAAGAAGTTCGTGAGGTCAGAGATCACCCAATTCAGAATATCATTGGTGATTTGCATTCTGGTGTAAGAACAAGAAGATCAAACTATGATGCACTTACCGCATTCATATCTCAAGTTGAACCTAAGAAAGTTGATGAAGCACTCCAAGACTCAAGTTGGGTTGTTGCTATGCAAGAAGAGCTCAACCAATTTGAAAGATGCAAAGTTTGGACCTTAGTTCCAAGGCCACAAGATCAAGGAGTGATTGGTACAAAGTGGGTATTCCGAAACAAGATGGATGAGAATGGAAGCATCACAAGGAACAAAGCAAGGTTGGTTGCACAAGGATATAGACAAGAAGAAGGCATTGATTATGATGAAACATTTGCCCCCGTTGCAAGACTCGAAGCTATAAGAATATTCTTAGCTTATGCCTCTTACAAAAGATTCAAGCTATATCAAATGGATGTGAAGAGTGCATTCCTCAACGGTGAACTTCAAGAAACAGTCTTTGTTGCTCAACCACCCGGATTTGAAGACCCCAAATTTCCAAATCATGTCTACAAACTCCGTAAAGCTTTATATGGACTCAAACAAGCTCCACGAGCATGGTATGATACTCTATCTAAGTTTCTCCTTGAAAAGGGATTCAAGCGTGGTAAGATCGACACAACTTTATTCATTGCTAAATATAATGATCATACTTTACTTGTTCAAATATATGTAGATGATATTATTTTTGGTTCTACTAATGAATTGTTGTGTAAGCGTTTTGAGAAACTCATGAAAAGCAAATTTGAGATGAGCATGATGGGAGAATTGACATTCTTCCTTGGACTTCAAATTAAACAATGTGCTGAAGGAATCTTCCTCAACCAAGCAAAATACACAAGAGATCTTATCAAGAAATTTGGACTTGAAAATGCAAAGGCATACGACACTCCTATGGCTACTGGTAACAAGCTAGATAAAGACTTGAAAGGTAAGAAGGTTGATCAAACCTTATATCGAGGTATGATTGGCTCTCTCCTATACTTAACTGCTAGTAGGCCAGATATCATGTTTAGTGTTTGCGTTTGTGCTCGTTATCAAGCTGATCCTCGAGAAGCACATCTTATTGCTGTTAAACGAATTATTCGATATCTATCTGGGACTATTAACCTTGGACTTTGGTACTCCAAAGATTCAACTTTTGATCTTATAGGTTACTCAGATGCAGATTACGCAGCATGTACCATTGACAGGAAAAGCACAAGTGGAACTTGTCATTTCCTTGGAAATCGACTAGTTTCATGGGCAAGCAAGAAACAAGCCTCAGTCTCTGTATCTACCACAGAAGCTGAATATATAGCTGCTGGAAGCTGCTGCTGCCAAGTGCTGTGGATGAAGCAACAATTGGTTGACTACGGAATCAAAGAAGAAAATTGTCCAATCTTTTGTGACAATACATCTACCATTGCTGTCTCCAACAACCCTGTCATGCATTCCAAGACCAAACACATTGATATCAAATACCACTTTCTCAAGGATCATGTTGAAAAAGGTAATATCCACCTAGAGTATGTGAGTACTGATGATCAAATTGCAGATATTCTCACCAAGGCTCTTGATTCCAAGAGATTTAGGTATCTAAGAGGAGAAATGGGTATGCTTGAACTCTAACTCAAACTTGTCCATATAATTTCTTGTACTAATGTTTGTCAAAAAGTTCAATATCAAGATAGGTACACGGCAGACCAACTCACGGTCAAGCATATAACACAAACCTCTAAACTCAATTAACCGCAACTCATGTCTGCCGCATCAACTATGCTGCCGCATAAAGTCTTGTCACCTCAGTAATGATATCTCAAAAGACTAAATAAGGTAAGACCTCACCGACCGCACATGTCACGGTCGACATCTCAAGCTACCGCACATGTCACGGTCGATCTTCAAGCTACCGCACATGTCACGGTCGATCTTCAAGTTACCGCACTCTAAGGCCCCAGGTAAGTCTTTCTAACTTTGAGATATCTAGGTTGTTTAGATCTAACCTACCTCAAGGGTATTAAGGTAACTTCCTCTTTTCCCTCGTTTTATTTAATTCAAATTTTTTTGGAGCATTAAATTTTCATTTAATTTTTATTCCTTAAAATTATTTATGAGCCGTCATTAGGCTATTGACATGACACCTAGTAACCTCGCATTTAATTCGATCAGACATCCCTAGGTCACATCCGTACCTTTTGCAGAGTTAACCCTCCATCTTCCCATCATCTGACCTCTGCAAACCACCCTCCACCTAAACCGCTCCACCTTCTTATACTCCACCACTCTCTGCATTTTACTTTTTCAGAAAATCACCTCTCTCTAACCTCTCTCTAAAATCTCTCTAAAACCGTCATCCATCTTTCTCTCTTTGAAATTCTCTATAAATGACTTCCAAACACCAATCTAAGAAGTCTTCAAAATCGACTGAATCCAGAGACGAAATTCCTAGTTCTATTCCATCTCAACCCGCTCCTCCAGTCGTAGTTATGGTATGAACTTCTTGAATCTCGTATTTTTTTTTGCGGACATTTCCCAAAAACTTTTCACATTCTCTAAGATTCATCTCATTATTGTTACTTATATGTAGTTAAAACTTTGGGTTGATTGTTTATTCATGGTTCTAGTTACTATTTCTGTAGATTTCATAAGATTTCATCCAAGTTTGTTGAATTCGATTGAGCCAAATGGATTTTTAAATTTTCGGTATTCCAATACTTTTCCCTTTCAATTTCTGAGTATAATGTTGTTTGTTCCTTGAAATTGATATGATTGTGTGCCTTTATTTACATTTTCGATTCTATCTATGACATTTTCGTTGAGTTTCAGTCACTTTCTGGGTATCTGGGTTTAGTTCGACCTATGGTGTTCTTGGTGTTCCTCTTAAGTGTTCTTCGTGTTCTTGACGAATTAACCTTTTTTGATCCTTGTTAATTTACTTGCTTTTGATATTTGTGTTTCTGTCCTATTCACATTTTGATCTCGTATTGGTCTAACACCTCAATGTTTGCGGTAATGTTATTATCATCTCTACCTACCGCAACCTTTTGTTACCGTGCTTCACTTGACCGCACCATCATTGCTTCACTCTTGTCAAGTGACCGCACGACCTACCTCGTTTTCTAAACTTTAAATTTTGCTTTTGTTTCAGGACTTAAACCATTTCATTCCTGGGATAGTCTTGGACCATGAAGATCTCAAGAAGGATGCCATTGGCCGCAATATCTTGGGTCGCATGCACAAATCTGGAATTCTCCCTCTCTTTACCTTTGCTCAAGAATTTCATCTCCCCGCTTTTGTTGACGAACTCTTCAGTTCGGCTGTTGAAATGGAAAGTCCAGAAGAGCCTGCCGCACATCCTAAATTCCTTAAAGCCACTGTTATGGGAATCCAATTGGCCTTTGATGCAAGTGACATTGCCCATGCCGTGGGAATCAAGAAAAGCAAGGACTTTGATACAATTTCACGGCAGGAGACCCTTAGTCTGGCTAAGAAACTAGCAGGCACGGCAGACATTCTCAAAATCCAGCGTAAGGACGTTGGTGAAATAATGTACCATATTGGCCATCTGGTAGATCATGCCCTATTATGCAAGACTGGCAATCATGCCAATTTTAATCACACTCAATGGATGATCTCTGCTGCTATCTACCTTGGCAAGCGATTAGATTGGGGTCAAATCATGTATGACATCCTGCGAGCCAATATTCTCTCATATAAGGATGCGGCTGATGAAGGCGAGACCAAGTACCGCACGAACAGTAGGTTGATTTCCTACTTGATGAGTCACACAATCAGAATTAGGGAATTATATGAGCAGAACAGGAATTATAAGGTTCCAATTCCTACCTCAAAAGACTTCTGCCGCAAATCTATGAAGACCAATTACCGTAGTAATTTTGGAGATGAGATGTACCGCTCCTATCTTCTGAGAGATCCAATTGAAGAATACATCCCTCCCAAATACTCTAAGAGAGGTCAAGCAAATCTTGGTGATAGAATGGTTAGTGATGTGGAGGCTGCCGAATTTGAACAAGACCGCAAGAATGCTGCCGCCATGAAGGCTCGTGAAAAGGGTAAGAATGTTGAACTCCCCTCTCCTCCAACTTCTGTTAAAGGCAAAGAGAAAGTTGGGGAACCGACAAGGAAGTCAAAACCAGTTTCCCAGGGCGTCAAGATTGCACCTACCGCACCTGTTCGCCCTGCCGCGCCAAAACCTCCAAAATCTAAGGTCATTCCTACTGCACCTCCAATGTCTCCTTCCCCATCCCCTGAACCTCAACCAAAATCCAAAGTCTCTAAATCCCTCTCTTCTAAACTTGCCGCACCAAAACAACCCTATGTTGTCCCTCAATCTACCGTGCCTTCCCTCAAATCCAAACCTTCTATATCCCTCAAAACAGCACCAAGTAAGGGGGAGTCGTTTAACAAGAAAAGATCCCATACCCCTAGCCCTGTCAAAGTCTCCAAAAAGGCTAAGGTGGCTAAGCAACCTTCACCTGAGGTAATCTCCCCAACCCTTTCATCTGACGAAGACATAGTGGTTGCCCCTCCCAAAATTTCAAAGAATTTTGTTCTGGATGCCCAAGAGGCTGATATGGAAGAAGTTAGTGGCTCTGAGAATGAGGATGATGCTGCCTCAGAAGAGGATGAGCAGTCTGAGGATGCCACTGACCGTGAAACAGAGGAACAGGCTGTTGAGACGCCCATTGATAAGGGGTTGGTTGATGAAAGTTCTGAGGAAGAACATGAAGATTCTGCCGCAAGTGATAAGTCTGCCGCAGAAAAGGATATGGATGTTGAGCATGTTGAAGAAGATATTGCTCCTGAGAAGATGCGTTCCTTTGTTGTTGTTGAAGATGTTGATGATGATGAGCCAATATCACCAAGGGTTACTGTCTCTGAGCAACACGTTGAAGTTCCTCCTACCGTGCCTCCTGTCCCTACCGCACCAGCTCCATCGACCGCACCACCTGCTCTTGAGCCAAGTCAATCTATTCCTGAACTACTTTCCGCAGTCAAGCTTCTTACTCAGATGCAGGCAGACACTCAATCTCAGGTTGAATCTTTAGTGTCTAGTATGGTGGCGCTTCGAGAGGAGGTTATTGAGCTGAAGACTGATCAAGCCGCATTGAAGCGAGATGTTGCCGCACTTCCCTCCGAAATGATTTCGACCATTAAGGGGGAGAGTGTTGTGATAACAAAGGCTGTTAAGGACATCATGCAAGGAACAACTAGCAGCTCTACCGCACCTCCTGCCGCAGATCCTGCTCTCACTTATGCCGCACTCAGAGAAGCCCTTCATAAGCAAACCAATTACATCAGTACCAGTGTTGTCAATGGTGTTGAAGGTGCGAGCAAAGAATTGTCAAAGGCTATGAATTCTGATAAACTTGAGGTCAAGGATGAGCTGGGCAAGGAGCTGAAGAAGTTGAAATCTTCTCTAAAGGAGGAAATAATGGTTCAAACAAATACCGCACTTCTTACGGTTGCTGAAAAGTTTACTCCCAAGATTACCGCGATGACTGAAGCAATGAAGGTTCAAACCAACCGTATCGAGATCAACAACGTCAGAATTGAAGGACAATCTACCAAGATTGACCTCCTATCCAACCGCATCAATACGGTAATGAACAGGCTAAATCGACAAGGCGTGATTCAAGCTGCGCAGGAAGCTTTTCAACCTCCTGAAGCAGGTCACGGCAATGTTCAAGCTCACGGTGAAGAGGAAGAAGAAGATGGAGTCGCTACTCCAGTCATGATTCCCGGATTGAATATCCCAGCTTACCGCTTTCCTCTTGCCGCAAAATTCATTGAAGACCTCATTGATGTTGACCGCATTTGATCTGACCACATGTGGTCATTAAAATTGATGTTTAAAACAATCTTACTTTTATGTTTTATTCTCGGTTTGTAACTTAAAACTATATTTCTCTTTTGAGATCCTTATACTCCTGCTGCCTTAATGATTATCATCTTGGAGTATGATTATTGTGTTTTTTGCATTTCTACTCCTTCTCTGATTATTTATCTTGAAATGCTTCAAATATTTCTATCTTCTAGGATTAGTAATTTGTTTTTCTTTTTAGGATGATAGAAATCTATGACATTGGCTTAGAGTGTGCATTGACTTGGGACATGATATTTAATAAAATATTTACTCTTGAAAACATGTTTTTACCAAGTACAATGAATTAGCCTTTGTTATAGTAGGTAATGGTCTCAATCAAATAGGGGGAGATTGTTGGGTATGCTTATTATAAACCACTCCTATTACCTAGATTTGATTGATCCCATAACCTAATTTTTATCTTTTGTGGACTTTAGGATATATTGTAAGAAGTGTTAAAACTTCATTCTTAGAATAGTCCACCTTGATAGTATAGGCTTTAGATTGATAGGCTGAAAATTTTCTAAGTCTGGAAAAATGAGGTAGGTCCATTGCCTACCGCATGTAACCTACCGCATGACTAAGGTGCCGCATTCTCTATGCTTGCCGCAGACAACCTTGCCGCATGGTTTCATCCTACCGCGTGAATCTCTACCGCATGGAACCATGGTTGAAGAAACTCAAGTTGGTTCAAACTTAACCATGGTCACTCTTATGTCTTTACCTTGGTTAGTTTTGAACGTTGCAAATTCAAATTTCAAATTTGAATACAACTGTCATCATAGTACAGTTGGACCACCATGACTCTGCAACAAAAGGACAACTCAGAATGAGCTCCAATTAGAAATCAACAGCTCATTGTCCTCCAAACTTGCCCTCCAAGAATTCAAACGGCTAGTTTCTCCTTCAAGGCTATAAATAGTCCTTGTGTTCTTCATTGAAATCACGCTGAGATTCTAAGAGAGAAATTGCTGTTAAAATTCTTGGTGATTGAAGATCATACTCAAGATTTCCAAAATCCTTTGAATCTTCAAGCACTCAACCTTCAAGTCTTCAACAAATCTCCAGCAACCTTCAAGATCAAATCTCAAGCCTCTCAACACAAGATTCATTAGGCTCTAAAATCATATAGATTTC
This sequence comes from Campanula takesimana, assembly GCA_026119855.1. Taxonomy (NCBI): domain Eukaryota; kingdom Viridiplantae; phylum Streptophyta; class Magnoliopsida; order Asterales; family Campanulaceae; genus Campanula; species Campanula takesimana. Next base: position 27,094 of record JAOWBW010002563.1, read on the forward strand.
AAAGAGCTCTTGATTCTTACACACACACTCACCCCGATTGATCAATCACATAGATTGAATCATTAGGGATACACTGGTCTAAGTCTAGGATTGTTCTTCATAGAAAATAGGAGTTAATTCAGTTCTTCATCTTTGTAATCTGTACTCAAGAGAATTAATACATCCTCCATTCAAAATCCAAGACTGACCATCTTGGTAAAGGACGTAGATCTTTTAACAGATCGAACCTTTCCAAATCATTGTGTCATTTACTTACTGCACTTTACCTTTCTGCAAATTTACTTATTGTTCATCTTGTTCATATTGCTCTTCACTTGTTCATATTAATTTTGTTTGTCTTTTAGTGTTTGATCTTTCAGATTTAAGAACAAGTGTGAATTGTGTTTGTTTGTCTACCTCATTGCCTAAGTTAAAATCTGACTAACTTATTATTTGCCAAAAATCTCCAAGACACAAATTTTCAATCTTTCAACCTACCTCACCTTAACCTACCGCACTACTACCTACCGCATATACATCTACCGCACTACCTACCGCAAAAACTAACCTACAGCATTGAACTTATCAAAACCAACTCTTAACTTGTTTCAACGAAAACTTCCGCTGTGCATTTTATACTTGACCGTGTGGTTTTTATCTACCGCAAAACTCAAGTGTAAGCATAAAGGTTGAATTTTGAAAAAGGGTTGAAATTTTAAATAGGCTATTCACCCCCCCCCCTCTAGCCTCTTTTCATACCCTTGTTGTGTCTCTGGGACCAACAAAATCCCACAAAAGCATCATAAAGATGATAACCAGAAGTCACTCATAAAGAGCCCAAAGACAATGAACACTTAAACATTCCTTTTAACTTAGGATCCCATAGTAGGGAATCCTAACAATACATCATAAAGATGATAACCCCGAATTACTCATAAATAGCACAATGACTATGAACTCAACGATTTCTTTACATTTAGGATTCCCAAATAGGGAATCCGAATAAATACCATCAAGATGCTAAACAAATCCGTAGGCATTTAACCACCATTTCACACCTTAGATCCGTTCATAATCGAACCCAATTCCTAACACCCTTGTGTTCCACAACGCCTATCTATGTATCCTAGAATAGGACTCAAGACCTGAACATAAAACGAATCCTAAATCATTTAAATTGGAACACATCAGTTTTTCTAGCAGACTGTGCTGCCGCCCACAACAGTCTGTGCGGTCGCCCAAATACACTCTCCCAGGCTAAAAAACAATCCAGAAATATGTGCGGTCGCCGGTCCTATTTGGGCGGTCGCCCACTCACCTCCGCCAGTGATTTTTAATTCTTTCACACTAACTCTATTTCACCGTCTCAAAAGTACTATTACAACTTCCCCCCTTATTTAACATTCTAACTATAATTTACCGTCTCAAAAGTACTATTACAACTTCCCCCAAATATTTATTTAACATTCTAACTATAATTCACCGTCTCAAAAGTACTATTACAACTTCCCCCAAATATTTATTTAACATTCTAACTATAATTCACCGTCTCAAAAGTACTATTACAACTTCCCCCAAATATTTATTTAACATTCTAACTATAATTCACCATCTCAAAAGTACTATTATAACTTCCCCCAAATATTTATTTAACATTCTAACTATAACTTACCGTCTCAAAAGTACTATTACAACTTCCCCCAAATATTTATTTAACATTCTAACTATAATTCACCGTCTCAAAAGTACTATTACAACTTCCCCCAAATATTTATTTAACATTCTAACTATAATTTACCGTCTCAAAAGTACGCCCTTGGTTCTCACAGACATGAACCTACTCATTTACTTCTCCTTAAGAGAACATATTAACACCAAATAACAAGTATAACGAGTAACACCAATATCCCTTATCAAGCATAGATTTAACCATTAAAATCACATATCTAGTTTATATGAACATTTCTACAAATAAAAGGGGAGTAGTAACTTACCTATTACGGAGAAAGTATCGATGAAAATATATTCTATTCGGTTAGAAACGATCTACTCAACACCCTGAACATTTAGGTGAAGTCGGATTTTAGAACGGAGGATTAATTAAAAGCAAGAAAATAACCTTTACCCAAAATTGCTAAAACGGATTGTTCAATTATTTGCCCGAGCCGAACTTAAATCTGTCTCCATAATAGAACTCGCACGAGTCTTTCCCAAAGTCACTAAGTTTCTAGTTTGGAAATTGGTAAGATTTGTATGCGTTAAATAAGTTAACACCCCAATTGCTTTTGGTGAGTCACCAAGATAAAATCCTAAAACTAACTACACCTCATACTAAACACTAACTTGCTGCAAACATGGAGAAAATGAAACGTGGACCAAAATTGCTAATCACCACTTGGTCCATTCGGTCCCATCTTTTGGTTTTCAATTCATTTTTATATTTTCGAACCGTCCCAAAACGTCCTGCTTAAATTCGGGATGTTACAAACCAACTGTAACGCCCCGAAAATTCAAATTTCCATAAATATCAAAATGTACAATTTACATCTCTAAAATACTGTACAAAGCCTCACAACAAGAGTATACGAAAGCTCCATAGAGCAACTATCCCCAAAAGAGTATAACCTGCTCTAAAAATTCCCGCAACATTAGATCTCAGAGCGTACTACTTCTAGCTTTCCTGAGAACTAAGGAAAACAAATGGAAAGGGAACGGGGTGAGATAAATCTCAGTAAGTTACTAATGCAGCTACATGTCATAATATCATGCAAATCAACAGAATATCTTAATCACAGATAACACATAACAAGAGAGGCTCCCTATCGTCAACCGTTCCATACCGGTTGGAAATAACGACCAACACTTCATGCCCGACACAAAGCTGAAATAAACACATAACAAATGATACTGAGCCAAGGTTCAACCTGAAAGGATATAATAATCTGAGCAGCATCAACAAGCAGCATCAATAGCTGAAGCAGGGATTCCGGAACCAACCAATAACAAGAACAACGGTGGGAAAATGACACAAAGTCATAACCCTAAAACGTGTAGCTATAATACTCATACAAGGGAGCTAGCTCATCCCAACCACACAATCAGGAAGGGGTAAAAATGGGGTTACCAGTGAAGAACATTATACTGAACTTGGCTCGGATGCCATTATAATATTCATCATTGCCCGACTCAACCAAGTAAGACCAGATGGACTTTTAATTATAGCACAATCGGTGTATGATTCCAAAATAGGGAATCATACTAAGTACATCATAAAGATGATAAACTTCCCATATAGAGCCCAACAAACAAGTGCGTTATAAACATTTCTCAAACAAAGGATTTCAAATTAGAAAATCCCACAAAAGCATCATAAAGATGTACAACACCAAAAAGAACCCAAACGGTTACACTCATTCATACTTGATCACATACGGACCAAAAACTTACTACTTTTGTGTTCCACAATAACTATCTAGGTACCCTAGGATATCACCTAAGACCTAGACCACGATTGAACACTAAATCAATTGAATTAAAAAAAGTTCAGTTTCTCCAGCTACCTGGGCTGTCGGCCACATCAATATGTGCGGTCGCCCAAAACACATCCCTCAAGCCCTAAAACCTTTCATATAGGATGGGCGATCGCCGGCCCCATTTGGGCGGCCGCCTAAACCCTTGAATGACGAATTCATTCTTTTCCTCTAATATTAATTCACCGTCCCATAAATACTCTCATAACTTCCCATCTTATGTATATAAACCAACAAAATAGCCAAAATAGCAAGTAACTCTTTTCATTCTAACTCTAATTCACCGTCTCAAAAGTACTATTACAACTTCTCCTGAATATTTATTTAATCATTCTAACTCTAATTCACAGTCTCAAAAGTACTATTACAACTTCTCCCGAATATTTATTTAATCATTCTAACTCTAATTCACCGTCTCAAAAGTACTATTCCAACTTCTCCCGAATATTTATTTAATCATTCTAGCTCTAATTCACCGTCTCAAAAGTACTATTACAACTTTTTCCGAATATTTATTTAATCATTCTAACTCTAATTTACCGTCTCAAAAGTACTATTACAACTTCTTCCGAATATTTATTTAATCATTCTAACTCTAATTCACCGTCTCAAAAGTACTATTATAACTTCTTCTGAATATTTATTTAATCATTCTAACTCTAATTCACCGTCTCAAAAGTACTATTCCAACTTCTATCTTACTAAATATGAACCAACAAATGATTTCAACATTTCAACAGTGAGAATACCCACAAAATAGCCAAATAGCAAGTAGCTCAAATTATTACCCATAAATCAACAATTACCAGAACAAGTATCATATATAATATGTATGAACTTTTTTATAATTAAAGGGGTAATAGTAACTTACTTGCTACGGAAATAAGTTTGACCAAAATAAATTCTATTAGGCTCAAAACGACCTATTCGACGCCCTGAACATTTTGGTGTAATTAGTTTTTAAAACAAAAGAGTAATTTAAAAGAAGAAAATCAAACAAGATGGAACTCTTACCTTGAATACGCAGAGGAAGAGAAACCGAGAAGATGAAATGGGAAAGTGGTGTTTGTGTTGTGTACGTGGAGGGAGAGAGAGGAAAGAGGGAGTAATCAATCACTAAAAGTTTTGGCCATTCTCCCAAATGGCCCTCCAAGCTTAACTATGAACATCTAAATCCCTGAATTAAAATTTTCACCCAGACTCCTAAGGTTTCAACTTTAACAATTGACCTCCTTATCATTATTTACAAATACTAACTCAACTACTTTAGCTTCTAATAATGCTAATTAGTCAATTTTCATCTAAAATATTTTTATTTAATATTTTAATAATTTAAGTAAGTCTTTTAAAATAATCAAACTAACACAAATTAAATTATAGAATAATATTTTGCAAAAAAATTATATGAAATTGGGACAGGTCGTCACACTCTCTCTCCCTTAAAAGAAATTCGCCCCTGAATTTACTTACCAAAATTATAACATATAGTCATATCGATTTTTATGTAATAAATAACCACAGCCCAATAGAGACCAATCAAGAAATTAACAAATGCAAAGACTTCCTGGAAATTATATATATATATATATATGTACATATATATATATATATATATATATGTATATATATATATATATGTATATATATATATATGTATATATAAATATATATGTATATATAAATATATATATATATATATATGTATATATATATATATATATATTTTTTTTTTAATTTTTTTTAACCAAACACATCTGCACAATATGCATTCACAATTTGTCCTGCACACACTAAAGGTCACACACTTAACCATCCTTGTCCGCTCTTTTCCCAGTTAACAATTTAAGAACCTATTAGGTAATTATATTAAAACACCTATCTACCCAATCCATACATGTAATCATATACCTATACTACTCTATTCATCAAAATTAACAAAAATCAAAGTCATAATTATTATACCTCAATTTCCCCAGTTAACGATTTAAGAAATCTCTAATTGCTTAGGTTTAGGATAAACTCATACTTATACCATATCTATGATTTATCAAATAACTGCCCAATCAAGAATTTCAAGACTTAATTAATGACTATTAACCCAAAACTCTCAATTCAATTGTTTACCAATTCTGAATCATAAATGATCTATTTCTGATTAGCCTTACGCTCGCAATCAACCTTTGAATCATTAAAACCCAGAAACTTTACTTTCCGATTCACCCCAACATATTGATGATCTAATCATCACCCATATAACGTCAGAAACTATCTCGGTAATCAGCTGATAATTGTTATTATAGTCAAATTTCACAAACATCTCAATAGTATTTGAAATCAACTCCACATACACGTAGCATATTCTCATAATTACATCGATCTCTAGGATTTCCCAATTAAGTATCCATAGTTGACTTCCACGATGCGTGTTCAATCCCACTAAGTATTAAATGCATTTTTGCTATAAAATGTTAAAATTCCGTCATAGTAAAGGCAAAATCACAATTTTTTTTTACCCACATTCATTCTAATAGAAATGTTCTATCGATAAAATCATTCAACAACACTTTCATCCTAAGCTTGAGTCGAAATTTAAAGCTACAAAAATCACCATATGTCTAGACTCACATGGAATCCACTATGCCAAATCTTCCAACATCTCTCATTCGGCGGTATCAAACACGATATGCACGTCTTCATATTCAGTGACTCCACTAATACACTCATCTTTCTCATATAGTAAAGCATAATACAGTCATGATCTTTGAATTTCTCTACCCACTTGCATTATCTCATATTTAGCTTTTCTAAGAAATTATATCCATCAATATTGATTGTCTATTAACATAACATTTCAAACTTGGTCCCATTAAAAAAAAAATCTGCTAAGGCAATACCAATAAAGTTGCAATCAATCCTGAGTCATAGATGATTCTATTCATAGAGATTTAATCCTCGAAACATATACAAGTACTTATCATCTGAAATCAATATACACCTCAATCTCTATTTGAAAATACTACTATAGATAATAAATTTATCAATTTTACCATAATGGTGAAACTTGACATGTCCCCCAAGAAAACATTAACACTGGTCATATCCTTTATCAATTCATCACCCAAATAAAATTATATAATTTGAAAATATCATTCCTCAAATCCATTAACACCACTAGACCATTTATCCATCTAAAGGACATAACCACGAATTCATGATGAGCATACCAAATATGAGAAATTGTCTTCGATATATCCTCATATTTGACCTTCAATCAAATAATAGCCACTTATAAATCAAACACCGACTAAACCACTGATCAACTTTAGGGATTGAATAATTCACCTATATAAGATAACAAGTAATAATTCGTCATAGTTACCTAGTTGAGCTCTCCGCATTCAATATAGAATCGTAAAGTAGAATCTCTCTTTATACCAAACAATAACGATGCACCCCACTTAGGTATACTAGCTTAATGAATCCTTTATTAAATAGTATCTCGGGTTGAATCTTCAACCCTTCTATCTTAACCGATGCTATAAGTTCACTGATTCACCTATCAGTATTGTATCCTATATCAACTCATCATATAACTCAAGTTCCTTATCAATCAAGTGACATATTGCACCCAGTATAAAGTATACCCAAGATTTCATAATTAATGCGTACATCTCTCAGCTTTGGTGTAGACATTCTACTGTCAACTAAATAGGCTAAATCCCTAGTACAACCTTGTAATAATAAGTTTCTGATTTCCAATACAGAACATGAGCACTATATAAACATAGTATGAGAAGTTGTATTAATCTTCATGGAAGAAAAGTGTTTCTGGGATTAAGGGAAAGCTTGAAGATGAGTATTTTCGGATATTTCATTTTGGTCACTGAGTTTGTAAATGTTTCAGATCAGTCCCTGTGTAGTTTCAGAAGTTTGATTGAATTGTGATTAGTCATAACTTATTCATTTTAAGCCGAATTCAAGTGATTTTTGAGCCTAAACCGATTAAATTTTTGAGAGCTTTCCGTGTGATTAATTTTGTAATTTTAGAAATGCGTTGAATTACCCCATAATCTCGGTTTTTGTGCTATTGAATTGTTTACAGTTTTGGAGAAATTAGTAAATTAAAATGATCGTAAGTTATTCATTTTAAATTGGAATTAGATGATTTAAGTGTCTAATTTGACTATATTTTCAAGACATTTCCAATGATCTTATTTTCATAAGATGATTTTCTGTATCTTGTTCTCAGAATTCGAGTCTTGGTTCTGTAGAACCATAGAGATATATTTAATAGTGTGAATTTTAGATATATCGTAAGAAATACATCCGAGCTCATAATAGAGTGATTCTTTAGGCTAAATTGTATGTTTTTATGCGAAATTCTTAAATATCATATTTTGGCAGCAGTTCATGATATATAACTCAAGTGTGCATTGAGTTTTAATAAATTCTTATCTAATTCACCGAACTCCAAATTGGGTGATTTTGGGTCTAAATTGGATATTTTCAGAGAGCTCAACTAGGTCACTATGACGAATTAGTACTTGTTATCTTATATTGGTGAATTATTAATTCCTGAAGTTGATCATTGGTTTTGTCGGTGTTTGATTGATAAGTGACTATAATTGGTTGAAGGTCAAATATGAGGATATATCGAAGACAATTTCTCATACTAGGTATGCTCATCATGAATTCGTGGTTATGTCATTTAGATGAATAAATGGTCTAGTGGTATTGATGGATTTGAGGAATGATATTTCCAAATTATATAATTTGATTTTGGTGGTGAATTGATAAAGGATATGACCAGTGTTAATGTTTTCTTGGGGACATGTCAAGTTTCATCATTATAGTAAAAATGATAAATTTATTATCTATAGTAGTATTTCCAAATAGAGATTGAGGAGTATATTGATTCAAGATGATAAGGTACTTGTATATGTTTTGAGGATTAACGCCCTATGAATAGAATCATCTATGACTCAGGATTGATTGTAACTTTATTGATATTGCCTTAGCAGATTATATTTTTTTTATATGAGACCAAGTTTGAAATGTTATGTTAATAGACTATCAATATTTGATGGATATATTTTATTAGAAAAACTAAATATGAGATAATGCAAGTGGGTAGAGAAATTCAAAGATCATGACTGTATTATGTTTTATTATATAAGAAATATGAGTGTAGTAGTGGAATCACTGAACATGTAAATGTGTATATCATGTTGGATACTGCTGAATGGGAGATGTTGGAAGATTTGACTTAGTGGAATGGAACACGTGTAGTGGAAATTCGACTATTGGTACTTAAAGAGATTCATAAGACCAAGTTAGTTACTCATTCAAGTAGAAACAAAATATAATGGGATGAATTGGAGGAATCATATTTGATCGGATAGTTGATAAAGGTAAATTTTCGAGTATATAATTGAATTCTTGGGTGACAATAATCGTTAGTCCTATTCCTTCCCTTATTTGTTCAGGCAATAGTATGATTACATGGGATGCTTGTGGAGATAATATATGACAGGGACCATTGTTGTACATCTTGATCTTAATAGACTTCCCAGGGTGCTATGGATATTTATTTGGGTCTCTTCTTAATATTGGGAAACTCTAGGGACCGATACATATTTATAAGGATATACTACGTATATGTGGAGTTGATTTCAAATACTATTGGGATGATGTTTAGGTTGTCAATACGTAGGGATGAACCGGAAAAGTAAAACTATCTCTTGTGAAAGTACTAGGAAAATCGTGGAATTGAAGTGATTATAGGAAAAACAGACAAGAAGTGAGAAAATAAAAACCCACAGTGGTTTGATGGATTTCATGAATCTTATTGGGCATGTTTTCTCTAGTTAAGAATGAGAGTTTCTGGGTTATAAAAGTGAAAAATTTGTTAGGAAGAAATTTGTATTCTTATCTACTGTTCTGCTGGTGTAGAATGTTTAATACGAGAATACGTGGGATATATGTGTTTCATAAGTGTTAGTTTATTTAAGACAAATTAATGGAAATTGAGATTGAGATTTAGAACTTCAGGAAGAAATGGAACGAAAGTATCCGTGGATGTTTGATCATCTTGGTGAGTAACTTTAAAATTCGGGACGAATTTTGTTTTTAGGGGGAGTGAATGTAACAACCCCAAACCCGGCACTATTTTTAGTCATAAGTTGAGCACTTGTGGGTGACGACCCGTCCCAATTTTATATAAATTTTACACTGAATATTATTTTATAATTTAATTTGTGTTAGTTTGATTATTTTAAAAGACTTACTTGATCTATTAAAATATTAAATAAAAGTATTTGGATTGCAAAATGATTAACTAGCATGAGTGGAAGCTAAAATAGTTGAGTTAGTATTTATAAATAATGAGAAGGGGGTTAAATGTTAAAGTTGAAACCTTGGGGTTTAAATGTAATTAATTAACTTGGAGGGGCCTAAGTGTAACTTGGAAATTATTTAACCCATTCTCGATCTCTCTCTGCGCAGAACACAAACACTTTCCTCTTTTCTTCTTTCTTCTCATTTCTCTCTCTCTGTTCTACGTAGAGTTGACCCAAACTCTCTTCAATTACTCATTAATTATCTCTCCGTTCTAAAATCCGACTTCACCAAAATGTTCGTGGCGTCGAGTAGATCAAATCTAGCTGATAAAAAAATTATGTCATCGGTACTATTTTCGTAGCAAGTAAGTTACTACTCCCCTTTAAATTATAATATTGCTCATGCATATTATATGTGATACTTTTCTTGATAATTGTTGTTTTGTGTGAGTATTGGAGCTATTTGTTAATTGGGCTATTTTATGAGTATTCTCACTGTTGGAATCATTTCTTGGGTTTATATACATAAGATAAGAAGTTGTAATAGTACTTTTAAGACGGTGAATTATAGTCAGAATGTTAAATAAATATTTGGGGGAAGTTGTAGTAGTACTTTTGAGACGGTGAATTATAGTTAGAATGTTAAATAAATATTTGGGGGAAGTTGTAATAGTACTTTTGAGACGGTGAATTATAGTTAGAATGTTAAATAAATATTTGGGGGAAGTTGTAATAGTACTTTTGAGACGGTGAAATAGAGTTAGTGTGAAAGAATTAAATTTCACTGGTGTAGGTGAGTGGGCGACCGCCCAAATAGAGCCGGCGACCGCACATATTTCTGGATTGTTTTTGAGCCTGGGAGAGTGTATTTGGGCGACCGCACAGACTGTTGTGGGCGGCCGCATAGTCTGCTGGAAAAACTAATGTGTTCCAATTTAAATGATTTAAGATTCGTTTTATGTTCAGGTCTTGAGTCCTATTCTAGGATACATAGATATGCGTTGTGGAACACAAGATGTTAGGAATTGGGTTCGATTATGAACGGATGTAAGGTGTGAAATTGTGGTTAAATGCTTACGGATTTGTTTAGCATCTTGATGGTGTATTTATTCAGATTCCCTATTTGGGAATCCTAAATGTAAAGAAATGGTTGAGTTCATAGTCATTGTACTATTTATGAGTAACTCATAGGAAATGTTCGACTGTAAATACACGCGGTGTATTTGTGACTAAGTATGATATGTTTTTGTTTAACATCCTTAATGTGGTATTGTTCGGATTTCCTGCTTTGGAATCTTACGTTAAAAGGAATGGATCGTTTGTGATCAAGTGAGAAATGTGTAACCGTTTGGGTTCATTTGGTGTTGTTACATCTTTATGATGCTTTTGTGGGATTTCCTACTTTGAAATCCTTTGTTTGAGAAATGTTTCTAATGCATATGGTTGTTGGGCTCTTTAGGAGAAGTTTATCATCTTTATGATGTACTTAGTATGGTTCCCTATTTTGGAATCATACACTGATTGTGCTTTCGTTTAAAGTCCAGCTGGTCTTACTTGGTTGAGTCGGGCAGTGATGAATATTATAATGGCACTCGAGTCAAGTTCAGTATAATGTTCTTCACTGGTAACCCCCTTTTTACCCCTTCCTGATTGTATGGTTGGGTTGAGCTAGCTCCCTTGTGTGAGTATTTTATCTACACGTTTTAGGGTTATGACTTTGTGTCATTTTCCCACCGTTGTTACTATTGTTGTTTGGTTCCGGAACCCCTGCTTCAGCTCTTCGATGCTGCCTGTTGTTGCTGCTCTTTGATGCGGCCATGTTGGTGTTGGTCAGATTGTTATATCCTTTTGGGAGAACCTTGGCTCAGTATCCTTTGTTATGTGTTTATTTCAGCTTTGTGTGCTGCATGATGAGTTGGTCGTTATTTCCAACCGGTATGGGACGGTTGGCGATAGGGAGCCTCTCATTTGTTGTTATATGATTCAGCTATTCAGTTAATATATATGATAGCATGCCATGTAGCTGCATTAGTAACTTACTGAGATTTATCTCACCCCGTTCCTTTCAAATTTGTTTTCCTTAGTTCACAGGAAAGCTAGAGGTTGTAAGCCGTGATATCGGATGTCGTGGGACTGTTCTGAGCAGGTTATACTCTTTTGGGGTAGTTGCTCTACGGAGCCTTTGTGTATTCTTGTTGTGAGGCTGTGGTTGTATAGTGTTATGTAAGTACGGTTGTCATTTGGGTATATATATGGTTGGTTGTTCTTGCTTCCGCACTTGTAAATAGTCTCCGAGTTATAATCTCGTTGAGGTATAGTCTCGATAGTTGATGTGGTTTTGTCATCAACGTGTATATGGTATTATGTTGGTTTTATAGCAGAGTTCACGCGCCTGATTTGGTATTTTGTATTTTGGAGATGTAAATTGTACTATTTTGATATTTATGGAATTTGAAATTTTCGGGGCGTGGCAGTTGCTATCCGTAATATTAACCGAGCAAGGTTGATTGCGAGCGTAAGGATAATCAGAAATAGATCATTTATGATTCAGAATTGGTAAACAATTGAATTGAGAGTTTTTGGTTAATAGTCATTAATTAAGTCTTGAAATTCTTGATTGGGTAGTTATTTGATAAATTATAGATATGGTATAAGTATGAGTTTATCCTAAACCTAAGCAATTAGAGATTTCTTAAATTGTTAACTGGGGAAATTGAGGTATAATAATTATGACTTTGATTTTTGTTAATTTTGATGAATAGAGTAGTATGGGTATAGGATTACATGTATGAATTGGGTAGATAGGTGTTTTAATATAATTACCTAATAGGTTCTTAAATTGTTAACTGGGAAAAGAGGGACAAGGATGGTTAAATGTGTGACCTTTAGTGTGTGCAGGACAAATTGTGAATGCATATTGTGCAGATGTGTTTGGTTAAAAAAAATTAAAAATAAAATAAAAAATATATATATAATTTCCAGGAAGTCCTTGCATTTATTAATTTCTTGATTGGTCTTGTTAGTAGAGTTTTCTCCGTCTTAAGCTGGGAAATCTATTCAGTTGAAAGTGCTAAAGCTTCCTTCATGCCAAAAAACCTACTAATTACCTGTTCAGCTTTCATAAACATCTTTTCTTGTTCGTCGAGGGAAATGTCAAACTTGACTTGAGGTGTGGTAGACAAAACTTCCTTTACTTTGGGATTTAGTAGAGCTTTCTTTGCTGCACTCACATCACATCTTGAAAATAGAAGATCGCCATTCTTTTGAACCGGAGTTAGGAATCCTTTTTCAGCAAGTTCATCGACCGTATAACTTATCCGTTTAGGTTTTGCATTTTGTGAGCGACGACTTTCATTATCATCCTCATCATCGGACTGAACGACCAAACAAATCTGACCTTCTTCAGAATCCTCATCGCTTTCATCAGAGTCTGACTCTATCCAAGTAGCTAACTCTTTTGAGGTAGAGTCTTCTTCAGCCATCATTCCCTTTTGCTTTGAATACCTTGGAGTAAAGTTACTTTTCTTCTTCATATAATCGTACTTGGGAATTGGGCATTCTGATGCGAAGTGACCTGGTTTCCTGCAATTGAAACAAACACGATCTTCTTTTTCTTGGAGAAGTTGGAGTTCTCTTTCTTCATTGAATGGCTGCTCCTTGAAAACCTTGTTGGAGCTTTGCTTGTTGATCCGGGTCTTGCTGTCTTTCTGAACTTTTGGAATCTTTTCACGAACATAGCAAAATCATCATCATCCATATCAAGCAATTCTGATGTGGAGATTTTTGGATCTTCTTCCTCGATCACTTCTTCCTTTTGAGCGACCAACGATAAACTCTTAGTTTTTCCTTCCATTTCTTCAATGTTATGGAGCTTGATATCAAAAACTTTGAGGTTGGCATAGAGGCTTCTGAGTGACATATCATCTAGAAGCTTGGTATCTTCAAGAGTGTTTCCTTTATGAAGATATTGAGAACCAAGAGCAGCGAGAAAATTAACATTGATTTCTTTCTTGGTAAGCTTCTTTCCGAGTGCTGTATAAGCACTCACGATCTCACAATAACGATCATAAGTGGCTCTTAGTGATTCACCGGGGATCTTAGCAAAGTTGTTGAATCTTCTTTGAATTGCAAACTTTTTGCTTTCCTTGCAAGCTTGATCTCCTTCGATGTAATCTTCAATTGCATCCCAAAGTTCTTTTGCAGTAGAACATTCCATGATCTGTCGACGCTGTGACATACTCAAGGTACTTAGAAGTATGCTTTTTGCTTTCACATCCATTCCAACCAATCTCTTTTTTTCATCGGTCCATTCAGCTTTTGGTTTCTTTAGAGTCGGATTTGCACCATTGGTTTCTGGATCCGGATTAGCTTTCATTGGGAAGTATGGTCCAATGGTGAGACAATCACCAAGTTGCTCGTCCATGGAGTAGAACTGAGTTAGAATGCTGTGCTTCCATACGTCAAAGTTATCTTCGTCGAACGCTGGAACGTGAGTGAAGTTAACCGTTGCCATAGTTTTCTGACTTACCATTTTGAATCGGCACCCAAGCTGTTAAGCTTGAAAAACAGAAGTTTTATGAAGGTGTTTCTCTGATACCACTTGTTGGTCCCAGAGACACAACAAGGGTATGAAAAGAGTCTAGAGGGGGGGGGGTGAATAGCCTATTTAAAATTCCAACCCTTTTCCAAAATTCAACCTTTATGCTTACACTTGAATTTTGCGGTAGATGAAATACCACGCGGTCAAGTATAAAATGCCCAGTGGAAGTTTTCGTTGAAACAAGTTTAGAGTTGTTTTTGATAAGTTCAATGCGGTAGGCAGTGATGCGGTAGATAGTTTGCGGTAGGTGTTTTGCCGCAGGTTAGAGTGAGGTAGGTTGAGAGATTGAAAACTTGTGTCTTAGAGATTTTTGGCAAATGATAAGTTAGTCAGATTTTTACTTAGGCAATGAGGTAGACAAACAAACACAATTCACAATTGTTCTTAAATCTGAAAGATCAAACACTAGAAAAACAAACAAGATTAATATGAACAAGTGAAGAACAAAAGGAACAAGATGAACAAGACTTAAAGTTAATTTGCAGAAATGTAAAGTGCAGTAAGTAAAGAACACAATGATTTGGAAAGGTTCGATCTGTTAAAAGATCTACGTCCTTTACCAAGATGGTCAGTCTTGGATTTTGAATGAGGTATATATTTGATTCGATTGAGTACAGATTACAGAGATGAAGTATTTGAATCAACACCTATTTCTATGAAGAACAATCCTAGACTTAGACCAGTATATCCCTATTGATTCAATCTATATGATTGATCAATCGGGGTGAGTGTGTGTGTAAGAATCAAAGGCTCTTTGGAATCTATATGATTTTAGAGCGCAATGAAACTTGTGTGATGAGGCTTGAGATATGATTCTTGAAGGTTGCTGGAGACTTGTTGAAGACTTGAAGGTTGAGTGCTTGAAGATTCGAAGGATTCTGGAAATCTTGAGTATGATCTTCAATCACCAAGAATTTCAACATCAATTTCTCTCTTAGAATCTCTATGATTTTAGAGCTTAAAGAAACTTGTGTGATGAGGCTTGAGATTTGATCTTGAAGGTTGCTGGAGACTTGTTGAAGGCTTGAAGGTTGAGTGCTTGAAGATTCGAAGGATTCTGGAAATCTTGAATATGATCTTCAATCACCAAGAATTTCAACAACAATTTCTCTCTTAGAATCTCAGCATTTTTTTCAATGAAGAACACAAGGACTATTTATAGCCTTGAAGGAGAAACTATCCGTTGGAAATACTTGGGGTCCAAGTTGAAGGACAATGAGCTGTTGATTTCTAATTGGAGTTCAGTCTGAGTTGTCCTTTTGTTGCAGAGTCATGGTGGTCCAACTGTACTATGATGACAGTTGTATTCAAATTTGAAATTTGAATTTGCAACGTTCTAAACTAACCAAGGTAGAGTACACAAGTGTGACCATGGTTAAGTTTGAACCAACTTGGGTTTCTTCAACTCTGGTTACATGCGGCAGGATGAACCATGCGGTCGCCTTGGTTCATGCGGTCGATAGAGAATATGAGTTGAGTTGATCCATGCGGCAAGCACATGTTCATGCGGTAGATGTCTTCATGCGGTAGGCAAAGGCCTTACCTCATATCTCCAGACTTAGAAAAATTGAGGGTCCTAATCTGCTAAGCCTATCAAACTAGAAAGTGGACTATTCTAAATGAAGTACAAGTACTTCTTACAATATATCCTAAAGTCCACAAAGAGTAAAAAAAATAAGGTTATGGGATCAATCAAATTATGGTAATAGGAGTGGTTTATAATAAGCATACCCAACAATCTCCCCCTATTTGATTGAGACCATTACCTACTATAACAAAGGCTAATTCATTGTACTTGGTAAAAACATGTTTTCAAGAATAAGCTTTTTATTAATATCATGTCCCAAGTCAATGCACACTCTAAGCCAATGTCATAGATTTCTATCATCCTAAAAAGAAAAAATTACTAATTCTAGAAGATAGAAATAATATTTGAAGCATTTCAAAATAAGTGAATACTGAAGAATAAAAATGCATCAAACACAATAACAACAATAACAACATACTCCAAATAATAATCATTAAAGCATAGGAGTAAAGGCAAAAGAGAATATTGTTTTGTTACAACCCAAACACACAAACAAAAAATGAAAGTTTTTTAAAACATCAACAATTTTCATGACCACATGGGTTCAGATCATATGCGGTTAATATCAATAAGGTCTTCAATAAATTTTGCGGCAAGAGGAAAGCGGTAGGCTGGGATATTCAATCCTGCAATCATGACTGGAGCAGTGACTCTATCTTCTTCCTCTTCTTCACCTTGAGAATGCACATTGCCATGACCTGCCCCTGTTAGCTGGTTTCCAACTTGATTATCTGCGCGGCTAAGACGAGTCAAAGCCGTATTAACTCTGCTAGAAAGAAGATCAATCCGGGTAGACTGGCTTTCAATCCTTACATTGTTGACCCCAATGCGGTTGGTTTGAACTTTCATGGCTTCGGTCATTGCGGCAATCTTGGGAGTGAACTTTTCTGCTACAGTAAGAAGTGCGGTATTTGTGTGAATCATGATTTCCTCTTTTAGTGATGATTTTATTTTCTTCAGTTCCTTGCCCAGCTCTTCCTTGATTTCAAGTTTATCATCATTCATAGATTTTGAGAGTTCTTTGCTTGCTCCTTCAACACCACTAACAACACTGTTACTGATGTAATCAGTTTGCTTTCTAAGAGCTTCTTTGAGTGCGGCAAGAGTGAGGGAGGAAGTATCTGCGGTAGGAGGTGGAGGTGCGGTAGAGCTGCTAGTTGTTCCTTGCATGATGTCTTTTACTGCCTTTGTTATCACAATACTCTCCCCCTTAATGGTCGAAATCATTTCGGAGGGAAGTGCGGTAACATCTCGCTTTAAAGCGGCCTGATCAGACTTCAATTCAATAACCTCCTCTCGAATTGCCACCATACTAGAAACCAAAGATTCAACCTGTGACTGGGTGTCTGCCTGCATCTGAGTCAAAAGTTTAACTGCGGCAAGGAGCTCAGCAGTGGATGATGCGGCAGCCTCAGGTTGGGCGGTCGAAGGGGTTGGCACGGCAGGTTCAGGAGCTGCCGTAGGAAGGATGGTCGCCATGTCTTTGGAGGTAGGCTCATCAGCCTTAGGAGGCACGGTCTCATCATCAACATCTTCAATTGCAACAAAAGTACTTAACTTTTCAGGAGCAACTTCTTCAACATTTGCAATGTCTTCAACATCCATAGCTTTACCACCTGTGGACTTATCACTTTCAGTGGAACTTGCCTTCTCCTCATCTTCTGAGCTTTCATCAACCAAACCTTTGTCAATAGGTTTGGTTGGAGGTGCGATATCATTAGCCTCAGAGTTATCATCAACATCCTTATCATCAGTCTTCTTACTTTCATCTGCGGCAGAACTATCATTGTCCTCGGATCGAAAGACTTCTTCCATGTCATCTAGTTGAGCATCCAACACAAAATTTTTCAAAATCTTTTGAGGAGCTACCGTAATATCCACATCAGAAGCAAAGACTAGAGAATGTACTTTGGGGGAAGGTTGTTTGGTGACCTTTGCCTTTTTTGAGATTTTGATGGGACTAGGAGTGTGAGACCTCTTCTTGAATTTCTCAACCTTCTCAACCTGTCTCTCCCCCTGACTAGGTGCAGGTTTGGAAGAGAATGATTTAGATTTGGAGGAAGGCACGGTAGGTTGAGGGACAACATAAGGTTGCTTTGGGGCAGAAGAAGGAGGTTTTTAGAGAGAGATTAGAGAGAGAGAGTGATTTTCTGAAAAAGTAAGAAGGATAGAGTGGTGGAGTATAAGAAGGAAGTGGAGCGGTTTGAGGTGGAGGGTGGTTTGCAGAGGTCAGAGTGATGAGAATATGGAGGGTTTTTCTGCAAAAAGGGCTGACAAGACCTAGGGTTATCTATTCTCATTAAATGCAAGGTGACTAGGTGTCAAATCAGGATAGCCAATGACGGCTCAAAAAATAATTAAGGAATAAAAATTAAATAAAATTTTAATGCTCCAAAATATTTGAATTAAATAAAGTGAGGGAAAAGTTGAAATTACCTTAATACCCTTGAGGTAGATTAGATCTAAGCAACCTAGATATCTCTAAGTTAGAAAGACTTACCTGGGCCTTTGAATGCGGTAACTTGAAGATCGACCGTGACACGTGAGGTCGGTGAGGTCTTACCTTGCTTGTTCTTAACTTCTAGTATATGCAGCAGCATAGTTGATGCGGCAGACATGAGTTGCGGTCAAGTGAATTTAGAGGCTTGTGTCATATGCTTGACCGTGAGTTGGTCTGCCGTGGACCTAACTTGATTTTGAACTTTTGGACAAAATACATTAGTACAAGAAATTATATGGACAAGTTTGAGTTAGAGTTATAGCATACCCATTTCTCCTCTTAAATATCTAAATCTCTTGGAATCGAGAGCCTTGGTGAGAATATCTGCAATTTGATCATCAGTATTCACATACTCTAGATGGATATTACCTTTTTCCACATGATCCTTGAGAAAGTGATATTTGATATCAATGTGTTTGGTCTTGGAATGCATGACAGGGTTGTTGGAGACAGCAATGGTAGATGTATTGTCACAAAAGATTGGACAATTTTCTTCTTTGATTTCGTAGTCAACCAATTGTTGCTTCATCCACAGCACTTGGCAGCAGCAGCTTCCAGCAGCTATATATTCAGCTTCTGTAGTAGATACAGAGACTGAGGCTTGTTTCTTGCTTGCCCATGAAACTAGTCGATTTCCAAGGAAATGACAAGTTCCACTCGTGCTTTTCCTGTCGATGGTACATGCTGCATAATCTGCATCTGAGTAACCTATAAGATCAAAAGTTGAATCTTTGGAGTACCAAAGTCCAAGTTTAATAGTCCCAGATAGATATCGAATAATACGTTTAACAGCAATAAGATGTGCTTCTCTAGGATCAGCTTGATAACGAGCACAAACGCAAACACTAAACATGATATCTGGTCTACTAGCAGTTAAGTATAGAAGAGAGCCAATCATACCTCGATACAAGGTTTGATCAACCTTCTTACCTTCCAAGTCTTTATGTAGCTTGTTACCAGTAGCCATAGGAGTGTCGTATGCCTTTGCATTTTCAAGTCCAAATTTCTTGATGAGATCTCTTGTGTACTTAGCTTGGTTGAGGAAGATGCCTTCAGCACATTGTTTAATTTGAAGCCCAAGGAAGAATGTTAATTCTCCCATCATGCTCATCTCAAATTTGCTTTTCATGAGTTTCTCAAAATGCTTACACAACAATTTATTAGTAGAACCAAAAATAATATCATCGACATATATTTGAACAAGTAGAGTATGATCATTATATTTAGCAATGAATAAAGTTGTGTCATCTTACCACGCTTGAATCCCTTTCAAGAAGAAATTTAGATAGAGTATCATACCATGCTCGTGGAGCTTGTTTGAGTCCATACAAAGATTTACGGAGTTTGTAAACATGATTTGGAAATTTGGGATCTTCAAATCTGGGCGGTTGAGCAACAAAGACTGTTTCTTGAAGTTCACTGTTGAGGAATGCACTCTTCACATCCATTTGATATAGCTTAAATCTTTTGTAAGAGGCATAATCCAAGAATATTCTTATAGCTTCGAGTCTCGCAACGGGGGTAAATGTTTCATCGTAATCAATGCATTCTTCTTGTCTATAGCCTTGTGCAACCAACCTAGCTTTGTTTCTTGTGATGCTTCCATTCTCATCCATCTTGTTTCGGAACACCCACTTTGTACCAATCACTCCTTGATCTTGTGGCCTTGGAACTAAGGTCCAAACTTTACATCTTCCAAATTGGTTGAGCTCTTCTTGCATGGCAACAACCCAACTTGAGTCTTGGAGTGCTTCATCAACTTTCTTGGGTTCAACTTGAGATATGAATGCGGTAAGTGCATCATAGTTTGATCTTCTTGTTCTAACACCAGAATGCAAATCACCAATGATATTCTGAATTAGGTGATCTCTGACCTCGCGAACTTCTTGAGGTATGTCTGGTTGAGTTGATGGTGGTTGTAAATCTTCTAGAGGTACATCATTTGAGCCATCCCAATCATAGGTAATTTGGGGGATAGGTTCTTCCACATTGATGGGTGTTTCAACTTCAACTCCATTTGAGGTAGCAGCAGATGAGGTAGCTTCTGGTGCTTCTGGTGAGGTAGATGGAGGTGCAGTTGAGGTAGATGGGTTTCCTTGAGTTGATTGATTTTGCGGTCGAGTTGTACCTATCTCATTAAGCTCAACAAAATCATCAGCAACATTTGGAGCCATATGTGGATCAACGAGAGAATGTTCATCAAAAGTAACATGGACAGATTCTACTATCTTGAGAGTGGTTTTATTAAATACACGAAAAGCTTTAGAGTGTTTAGCATACCCAATAAATATACCTTCATCGGCCTTAGGAGCAAATTTACCTCGATGTTCTTTACCGTTGTAGAGTATGAAGCATTTGCATCCAAATATCTTGAAGTATGCTATGTTGGGGGTTCTTCCTCTCCAAAGTTCATAAGGAGTTTTGTTGTAGGTCTTGTTGATGAGGGATCTATTCTGAGTGAAACATGCTGTGTTGACTGCTTCAGCCCAAAAATATTGAGGTAGCTTTGCTTCAGCAATCATTGTCTTTCCAGCCTCTATCAACGTTCTATTCTTTCTTTCCACTACACCGTTTTGTTGTGGAACTCCAGCAGTAGAGAAGTTGTGGTCAATACCATGATCATCACAGTACTGAGCAACACCGTTGTTCTTGAATTCTGTACCGTTGTCGGATCGAACACTAACGATGTCATCTTCTTTTTGTGTTTGGAGCTGTCTAAAGAGTGCGGTCAAAATGTCATAACAATCATCTTTGGAGCTCATCATCTCGACCCACGTATATCTTGAGTAGTCATCTACCACAACTAAGGTATATCTATTTCCTATAATACTTGCGGTAGTAACAGGTCCAAACAAGTCCATATGTAGTAGTTGCAAACATCTAGAAGTTGAGGGTGTCGTCTTGCTGGAGAAAGACGCTTTTGGTTGTTTGCCTAGTTGACATGTTGTGCACTTCTCATCGTGGTGACCAGCTACTTTGGGTAGACCACGAACTAGATTTTCTCTACCAATCTTGGAGAGATACTTGAAGTTTAAGTGACTTAGTCTTTTATGCCACAGCCAACTATTCTCACTAACATTCTTTGCTACAAAACAGAGATTAGAAGAAATGCAAGATGAATTAAAATCAACAACATAAACATTTTTCTTACGAATCCCTTTGAGCAAAGTGACGCCGGATATGCCATCCTTGATGAGACAGAAATTTGAGGTAAAGTGGCATTGCAATCCTTTGTCGCAGAACTGAGATATTGAGAGTAGATTGTGTTGAAGTCCAATAACTAGAGAGACTTCTTGGATGGTGATTTTTCCTTTACGAATAACTCCATATCCTACAGTCTTTCCTTTGTTATTATCTCTGAAGGTTACTGATGGACCTTTCTTTTCACGGACGTCTTCTAATAAGTTGATATCTCCGGTCATGTGCCTTGAATAGCCACTATCGAGATACCATAGAATTGATCTATCCTTGGAGAGTCCAGCCATTAAGCAGAGAACCTATAAAATAAACATTTAAGAACAAGTTCCCCTTTTATTCTTTTGGGTCCAAAGGGTTAGCAACTTTTAACAACCCACACTTGCCTCACAGAAGGGGGTTTAAGCCTTCTGGGATTTGGTGTGAATCTTAAAAGACATTCAGCAGCCTTGTGACCATAATCATCACACACGGAGCAATGGTGGAAGCCACCCAACTGAGGGTTAACAAACTTCGTTGAGGTCTTAAGCACAACATCATTTACTGGTATGGATGAGGTCTCCTTAACAAAATTCATCCTCTTGAATTTTGCTGCCTTGCCGCCACTTGCGGTCGATGGCTTCCATACGGTCGCCATCTTCCTTGGTGCGGTCGATTGACCTCGCGGCAAGATCACGCGGTAGGGAGCACCATCTACCTTGCTAGAGGAAGCCTCTGCGGTAGATTCATCCATGGCAATACCTTTCAACTTTGCCTTGCCAGTTTGTTTCTTAGGGTAGACATAGTTGAACTCTAGTTTCTTCATTGGTTCTTGTCCTACACCCTTTGAAACATGATGTTTAGCCTTCGACCCTTTCAAAGTTTGCTGGGTAAATTTCTCATCTCTTTCACAACAAGATGCACATTTAAAGTTGTCACTAGTTTGAAATCCTAAGCCTTCCTTATCACCAATAGGCTTTTGGGATTCTAAGATTTGTTCCATAGTGACACGAGAATTGGTCCACTCATTAGTAATCCTTTTAAGGTCATTTATCTCAGCAACCAATTCATCGTTTTTAACTTTAAATATAGCATTTTGTTCTTCTAAGAAACGGTTTCGATCAGTAAGAGGAGTCATGCTCTTGATCTGCTCTTTAAGGAGGGTGAGTTCAGATCTTAGTAGAGTTTTCTCCGTCTTAAGCTGGGAAATCTCTTCAGTTGAAAGTGCTAAAGCTTCCTTCATGCCAAAAAACTTACTAATTACCTGTTCAGCTTTCATAAACATCTTTTCTTGTTCATCGAGGGAAATGTCAAACTTGACTTGAGGTGTGGTAGACAGAACTTCCTTTACTTTGGGATTTAGTAGAGCTTTCTTTGCTGCACTCACATCACATCTTAAAAATAGAAGATCGCCATTCTTTTGAACCGGAGTTAGGAATCCTTTTTCAGCAAGTTCATCGGCCGTATAACTTATCCGTTTAGGTTTTGCATTTGGTGAGCGACGACTTTCATTATCATCCTCATCATCGGACTGAACGACCAAACAAATCTGACCTTCTTCAGAATCCTCATCGCTTTCATCAGAGTCTAACTCTATCAAAGTAGCTAACTCTTTTGAGGTAGAGTCTTCTTCAGCCATCATTCCCTTTTGCTTTGAATACCTTGGAGTAAAGTTACTTTTCTTCTTCATATACTCGTACTTGGGAATTGGGCATTCTGATGCGAAGTGACCTGGTTTCCTGCAATTGAAACAAACAAGATCTTCTTTCTTCTTGGAGAAGTTGAAGTTCTCTTTCTTCATTGAAGGGCTGCTCCTTGAAAACCTTGTTGGAGCTTTGCTTGTTGATCCGGGTCTTGCTGTCTTTCTGAACTTTTGGACTCTTTTCACGAACATAGTAAAATCATCATCATCCATATCAAGCAATTCTGATGTGGAGATTTTTGGATCTTCTTCCTCGATCACTTCTTCCTTTTGAGCGACCAACGATAAACTCTTAGTTTTTCCTTCCATTTCTTCAATGTTATGGAGCTTGATATCAAAAACATTGAGGTTGGCATAGAGGCTTCTGAGTGACATATCATCTAGAAGCTTGGTATCTTCAAGAGTGTTTCCTTTATGAAGATATTGAGAACCAAGAGCAGCGAGAAAATTAACATTGATTTCTTTCTTGGTAAGCTTCTTTCCGAGTGCTGTATAAGTACTCACGATCTCACAATAACGATCATAAGTGGCTCTTAGTGATTCACCGGGGATCTTAGCAAAGTTGTTGAATCTTCTTTGAATTGCAAACTTTTTGCTTTCCTTGCAAGCTTGATCTCATTCGATGTAATCTTCAATTGCATCCCAAAGTTCTTTTACAGTAGAACATTCCATGATCTGTCGACGCTGTGACATACTCAAGGTACTTAGAAGTATGCTTTTTGCTTTCACATCCATTCCAACCAATCTCTTTTCTTCATCGGTCCATTCAGCTTTTGGTTTCTTGAGAGTCAGATTTGCACCATTGGTTTCTGGATCCGGATTAGCTTTCATTGGGAAGTATGGTCCAATAGTAAGACAATCACCAAGTTGCTCGTCCATGGAGTAGAACTGAATTAGAATGCTGTGCTTCCATACGTCAAAGTTATCTTCATCGAACGCTGGAACGTGAGTGAAGTTAACCGTTGCCATAGTTTTCTGACTTGCCATTTTGAATCGGCACCCAAGCTGTTAAGCTTGAAAAACAGAAGTTTTATGAAGGTGTTTGCTCTGATACCACTTGTTGGTCCCAGAGACACAACAAGGGTATGAAAAGAGGCTAGAGGGGGGGTGAATAGCCTATTTAAAATTCCAACCCTTTTTCAAAATTCAACCTTTATGCTTACACTTGAATTTTGCGGTAGATGAAATACCACGCGGTCAAGTATAAAATGCCCAGCGGAAGTTTTCGTTGAAACAAGTTTAGAGTTGTTTTTGATAAGTTCAATGCGGTAGGCAGTGATGCGGTAGATAGTTTGCGGTAGGTGTTTTGCGGCAGGTTAGAGTGAGGTAGGTTAAGAGATTGAAAACTTGTGTCTTAGAGATTTTTGGCAAATGATAAGTTAGTCAGATTTTAACTTAGGCAATGAGGTAGACAAACAAACACAATTCACAATTGTTCTTAAATCTGAAAGATCAAACACTAAAAAAACAAACAAGACTAATATGAACAAGTGAAGAACAAAAGGAACTAGATGAACAAGACTTAAAGTTAATTTGCAAAAATGTAAAGTGCAGTAAGTAAAGAACACAATGATTTGGAAATGTTAGATCTGTTAAAAGATCTACGTCCTTTACCAAGATGGTCAGTCTTGGATTTTGAATGAGGTATATATTTGATTCGATTGAGTACAGATTACAGAGATGAAGTATTTGAATCAACACCTATTTCTATGAAGAACAATCCTAGACTTAGACCAGTGTATCCCTATTGATTCAATCTATATGATTGATCAATCGTAGGTGGCGGCGGTACGACGGACGGCGGCGTGGGATGGTGGTGGATGAGATTTGAATGTGGATAACTAGAGAGATCTCTCAGACTTCTCTCTAGTTTTATGTTTAGAAAGAGAGTGAGGTTTGAATAAATGGGTAGGGGTGAACATTTTGAGGGTAGTAATGTAAAATGAGTTGGGCTGATAAAGGATTTTAATTAAATCATTAGTGTTAAGTTTGTGGTTAGTTCAATATAATAATAATAAAAAAATTCATTTTAGGAAATGAAACTTACCAATTGGACCCCAAAAGGAAAAGACAAAAACTTGTGTGAGAACACTCCAACCCGTCTCATGGGTGAGACGGGTCATTTTTTTGACCCATTACCCGACCCACAACCCTGCTCCAGGACCCATGGGGGACCCTGCCACGTGGCAGCGCCTCATTGGCCCAATTTTTTTTTTTTTTTTTTTTTTTTTTTTCTGGTTTTTTTTCGGTTTGTGAAAAGTAATAGTTACCATCTCTTAAAGTAATAGTGTTATTCCTATGTTTTCTTCGTTTGCCAAAAGTAATACTTATTATAACTAAAATGTAACAAACGTGTTATTTATATGTAATAGTATTTGTAAATAATTGTAATACATATGTATAGATATCTATTTGTTTTCAAACAATAAGTTACAATGGGGTCAAATTTATCATGATACATGTAAAAGTATTACATTATCTATAGAAATCTGTTGCAATTTCGTCAATCAAAGTGTTACATTTATTTGTATAAACTTACTATTACATTCATATACATAAGTTATTACTTTTCAAATGGGTAAAAACGAGCTTTTGTTTTTTTAAAACAAATTACGTTTACTTATGAACAATGTTACTTTAAGAGATGGTAACTATTATTTTTTGCTAAACCACTGAAAAGCCGAAAAAAAAAAAAAAAAACTCAAAAAAAACAAAAAAAAAAAAAAAAAAAAAAAGTGGGTTGCCATGTGGCGGGTTCGGCACATGGGTCATGGGGCGACCCGTCTCATGCATGAGACGGATCCCCTTGTTCTCATGGGAGACCACCTCAAAGGAAAATAAGTGCAAGACACCAAAAAGGAAATAAGTGCAAGCTATTTTGGTACGGAGGGAGTATTTCCGTAATTCTCATGAATCTCACACAGCGTACGCTAAACGCAAAATAGACTTATAAATACGAAATAAAATCACAAAACAGTGTAATCGGCAATCTTTTAACAACAGCGATCGAATGGCCACTCCGAACGGCAAAAGCAGCGACAATTCATGGAGTTTCGCGACGAAGTGGACGATCGCCGGTGGCTCTCCGTCCACCGTCGTCAATTGCGTAACATCACCGGATCGTCAGACAGTGTCCGACGAGTCGGTTACCACGACTGTGAGACGAACCCCTCTTCTTCTCAAACCTCCCTCGGACAATTCCAGCCCTTGCGCCATCAAAAGTGAGTTCCTGTTAAACACAGTCCTGATTTAATTCGTCAATCATGCTATACTTGCTTGAATTTTCTTCAAATTGTTCTGTAATTATCATCTCCATCAAAATTTGGGACATTTTTTTGGTTAAAAAAGAAAATAAAGGTAAAATTAGCTACTTTTAATGAAGAAATTTGTTGATTTTCCTTGTCTTTTTGAAGTATATTTAGGTGTTGTATCATATGATATTTTTCTCTCTAGTATGTTTAGGGTGTTGTAACAACACCTTTGCAAAAGAAAAGAAAAGAACAAAAACAACGCTGACAAACCTAACAGGCGCAGCCAAAAAAAAAAAAAAAAACAAAAACAATGAAAGACAGTGAGAGAGAAGAAAGAAACTCTGAGTAGAGTAACCAACGACACTGTCGAGCTCCGCCTCCACCACCAGCCCACCTCCACGCTACACCTCCACCTCCATATCTCCGATCTTAGTTTTCTTGTAAGTTTTAATTTTCGGGATTTTAATTTAGCGGTTTTATTGTTTAGTAATTTAGATTTATTGATTTAGGGTTTTATTGTTGATTAATTTGGGATTCTGATTTAGGGTTTTGAAATGATATTTTTGATATGACTTAGGGTTCATATTATTGATTTATTCAAATGAGATTTTTTATTATGATTTAAGGTTCATATGGTTGAGTAATTTAGATTTCTGCTTGATTTAGGGTTCATTCAACATTATCACGGCACATTTACGTTCGAATAGGTGATCAATTTTTAAATGATTGTCTTGTGTCTTGTATTAAAAAAGTGCTGTTTTGAATCGTTACAAATGAAGATTTAATTAAACGTTTTCATAGTATGAAAATGCGTAAGAGACAAATTTAGTATGTTTTTGTTTTTGTAATCGAAGTATGTAGTTGTGTAGAAACAGTTAATTTTTGAAATTTTTGTGTAAAGTAATTTGTGAACCCCCTTGATTTTTGGTCTGGGTCCGCCCCTGGTGTTGTTATACACACCCGTAAAATTAACGAATGCAGGCGTAAGTATGCTTGAAATTTTAAATGATACAATATTGTAATGTATAGTACGTGTGTGTTCATTAATTTTACGGGTGTGTATACAACACCCTATATTTAAGTTGTATTTCTCCTTTCTATATATTTGTATTCAATTGATTTTAGTGGAGCATGATAATTTCCTGGCTACCGGCCCCTTCTATTCCTTGTAAGTAAAGCTATAAACAAGGAAGAAGTGGGTATATGAAAGGACCGAATCTTTTGTACCACTTTTTTGTGCCCCTAGTGATTCAACTATGATGATGTCAACCGTGATAATTTATAACGGTGATCACTTGTGGCATAATGGCACAAAAATGGTACATGATATTTGATCTCGTATTTGAAGTACACTAACAAACACAAGTGCAAACGCTTAGATATTACTCTCCACCATTCCTATAAAAGTGGTGTGTATTTCTTCAAGGAAACTCTTTTATACTTTACTATATCAACCTTTAAAGAACTCTTTTGTAACAAATTAAAGAGTAACATTCCCTATAAAGAAACATTTTTATAACAAATTGACTTTATTAACCTTTATTGTCCTACCTAGTTTAAATTCAAACATGGCTACCTAGTTTGAAGTTAATTATTTTGAGGGGCAATTGAGTGAATTAGTAGATTTTCAAATCATTTTCTTGATTGCATGTTTGGTCAAATGTTACTCTTCTATTGTGACGGCGGTAATAGTATTAGATATTGTTCAATCTCCTTCCTCACACGTATCCTGTATTTGTAATGCTTGATCTTATTTGAGCAGTCGCACTATATCTTGAATGTATGTAATACGAAGAAGTAAAAGTCACACTTTAGAAATCTCTGGACAACTAAGTTTATAAGTATATATTTTCATTTTTTGTCACCAGGTAGTCGTTTCCTATAAACTTTATTTGACTTTTTTAATTTACGCCTTTATGAAACTGCAGTAAGTTTTATGCAAAGTCATAAGATCAAGGTGGTCAATGTTCGTAGTACAGCTCGGGCATATGAAGTTCATTACGCACCTGCACTGGAGAGTAATGATGTGTATCTCTGCACTGTTGAATGTGCCATGGCTTCTAAAGAGGAAGATGTGCTTCATGCAAGTAATAATAAAAAAATAAGAGAAGCTATTTCCGGAAATTCAAAGGCGTCAAATGAGGAAACAACATCGGAGAGTGATAGTGACTCTACCAAAGAATGGGTGGTTGTTGGAAGCCCTGCCTCTCCACCTGATCAGGTACAGTGTTTATGTTGACAAGTGAGCGTTGTTCATTATGTGAAAGACCTTGTCCTCTTCCTCTTCATCTTCCTTTACCTCTATTTTATGTGTGTGTATATATATATATATATATATATATATATATATATATATGGCTTTCCCAACGTTTAATTTAATTCTATTCCCCTGAACCATCTTCCTTGATGACCTGAATCAGCTCCCTTGATTGATTAGCAAAGCCTTTGCTACGGTTTAAATCAAGGTTGTAGGATTCGCTCTCCATGGCCTCGAATCGCGTATGGATTCGCAAGTATCGATTCGCGATTCGATACTGAATCGATACGGTGTAATACGCGAATCGTGATCTTCGATTTGTGTACTGTTGCAATAAATAATTACTGTACATTAATTAGTGATAGATTTCCAAGGAAAACACAAACGGCTTTAGAATGGAAAGCCACAACATTCATTTCAACTGAGAAAGGATGCTAACCCTTAGTCCCTCACTATAAATACCTATTGACAAAGCCTATTGCCACAAACCAATCAATCCTCTCCAAAAAAATAAAAAAAAATCAAGGAAAAATTGCATCTAAAGTCACCCAACTATTCGCGATGAGTGGATTTGATCACTCAACTCATTTTTTTTGCATTCAATAGCCTATACTATTTTTTTTTAGCATCTATGATCACTATGACTAACGACATCCACTTTTTCCCGTTAAGTTGTCACTTTCAATGCACATAATTAAACTTTTAAGGGTAAAATAGAAAACAAACTAGATTTTAACTCATAAGGGGTAAAAGTGTGAGTTGTTAAACTACAAACTCCATATATCAAACTACTTATTGTGAAGGATTAAAACAATTTTTTTTTCCTCAAATTAAAAAACCCCAACCCTAAATTGATCCGTTCCTTATTGTCAAAACATAACATCGTCTCCCTCCCCCTTCCCAATTTCATTCAGACGGTCTTCCTCCATGCCGCGTTCGTCACCTCCGACCTTCCTCCACCGACCACCTAATTCCACGTCGCCCTCCACCCATCCAGGCCGCCCCTTCCGTTGCTCCCCCTTCCTGTCTCGTCCTCTCACTTCTCCCTCAAATGATGCAAGCAGTGTTGCTCTTACCCGCCCCAACCAGCACTTAGCTTTACCCCCTCAATTCAAGGTTGCACGATTCGTAGTTCGTTCGATTCGAATTCGCAATACAAATTCGCGATTCGCTCAATCTATGGAATCCGATACGTAGAGTATTACAATTATTGCGATTCGCGAATTCGAATAGTATTACGTTTGATTTAAATAAATATTAAAAAATATATAATAATAATAATAAACTTCTAATAGAAAATCAACATTTTAAAATTCTATTACATCACCAAAAACACCAAAAAAAAAAAACATTCTATAGTTGTTTTGTATGTTGGAGTACTCTTTGGCTGGCAGGCAGGCAACATGCATTTATACTGAGGGACTTGATCATAGAGCTCCTTGATAATAACGTTGTGTCTCTTCAGTTTTCTATAGCTGTTTTGACCTTATCCTTGGAAACAGATAACAAGTTAATGTACAACATTCACTTATTGCAACAATGGCTTTTCATTTTCAGAGGACATTTATTGTCAATTCAAAGAGATTTTTTAAGGTATCGGAACACGTATCGAAGATAACGATTCGCGTAATCGAACGTATCGATTCGGTATCGAATCGCGAATCGATACCTGCGAATCGATACGTGATTCGATGCCATTGTGAGAGTATCCTGCAACCCTGCCTCAATTCACTCCAATCCGGAACCCTCCCTGCTCTAGCCACGCGCAGCAGACCGTTCTCGCCCAGTCGGTCGTCTCCAGCATCCCTTTCATCTCTAACCTCTTCCGTTTTTTTTTTTGTTTTTTCAAATTTCTGAAATAAATCAAAACTTGAACTTCTCTCTCTTTCTCTCTCTCTCTAACCTCTATTCTTCTCATTTTTTATTTCTCAGATCTGTTAAGGTGATGGGTGCATGTGTGTTCTACTCAGATTTTTGGTTTCTGTTTTTTTTTTCCTTTGTGTTTGAGTGATATTTTTTGTCTTGATTTTTGTTTTGATTTTTCAAGGTGAAAAGTCTATATGATGTGTGTGTTTTAATCAAAATTTGGCGTTTGTTTTGGTGTTGGAATCGGTGATAACGTAGAATGGTGGTTCTGGTGACGGTGAAACTGTGGTGGTGTTGGTGACGACGGCTGATTGGTGGTGTGTTGGTGACACGGTGGAATGGAGGTGTTGTCATTAAATAAGTAAATTATCAGTAAATGATAAACAACAACTAATTCAATATTTAAAAGTTATAATTTTTTAAAAAGTAACTTTTTTTTTTTGACAAAAAGTAACTTATTTATTTGTTTTCAATATAGTTACTTTTTTTTAATTGTTTTAGTGTTTTCACTTTAGAACTTTACACATTAAACCCAAACATATTGTTTTGTTTCAAAATTTCATGACTTTCCAGCTTTACCCTTGTGAAAATCGTTAACGAGAAAAAAAGGATGTCGTTAGTCATAGTGATCATAGATGCTCAAAAAAAAAATAGTATAGGCTATTGAATGCAAAAAAAAATGAGTTGAGTGATCAAATCCACTCATCATGAATAGTTGGGTGACTTTAGATGCAATTTTTCCAAAAATCAAATAATACAGCCAATTAAAATCACAACATTTCAAATGTCGAACTAAAAAGCTTCTCAATGTAATACTCCCTCCGGTCCAAAATAACTGTCTCTTTTAGTATTTGCACAATTCTTAAGGAAATCAATTATTATCATGATTTAGTGACAAAAGTGCCAACTTTACCCCTATTAAGTGTGCATCTTTATATAAAACAGCACAAATTCAATGCAAGGGTAAGAAAGACATGTAGCTCAAAGTGAGTATATTTAGACCAAAATTTTGGCTCAGAAGTGATAGTTATTTTGGACAGGAGGGAGTTGAACGTTAAAATGCTGATTTTCTATGAAAAGTAAGCTTATTATTGTTATATATTTTTTAATATTTATTTAATCAATACTAGTATTGCGAATTCGCGAATCACAATAATTGTAATACTCTATGTATCAAATTCCATGGGTTGTGCGAATCGTGAGTTCGTATCGCGAATTCGAATCGGGTGAACTACGAATCGTGCAACCTTGGTTTAAATCGGTTCCTTGAATATATCTAATGAAGGTTCAGAAAATAAAATGAGAATGCATGAGTTGAATGCTATGTTCATTGCCTCTTATTTCTTCTAAACTGAACAGTGCTAACTTGTAATAATAATAAATACACACACACACACATGCATGTATATATACACATATATATTCGTATATATACATATGTATATGTATATACATGTATAACAAGCTAGACTTGTTTTCTTAATCTATGCATTTTGTGTCCAATGTGAGAGTCCTAAATTCCATTTGAGTATTTTTTTTCCCCAAAAAGAGACATGTTTCTAAGTTTAAGCTTTAAATCTCCATTGCTTTTCCAATCCATATGTTTTCTTAATCTTGAAAATGTATTTTTTGTACATTCATTTAAAAAAAAAAATTTGAAGAAAAGGCTTCCCTGGGATTGAGAGACTTGTTTGAAACTGGAAAACTTTTGTTTTTAAAAATTTTTAAATCAAAGGACTCCTTTTTGCTAAGGACCGAGTATAAGCTCTCATTGGTATTCTCTGGGGTATTCCGTTGTTCCTTTGATGTTTCGTAACCCTTACCTTTTCGATGAAGATACTTCATGCTGACTATAGATTATTTTCAGGTTTTTTATGAGGCTGCAATGAAGATTAAAGATGTTGACCCCTGTATCTCACTCACGCTTCATCTGCTGTCACCTAATAGTATAGCGCTCATACATATCGATGAAGTTTGTGTCTTTACCGATGCTCTTGAACCATCTGATTCAGACAAAAAGACAAGTCAGGGGGAGAACTCAGCAGGATGTAGTCTAATGACCACTCTTGCCCCTAAACTCTCACAATTATCAATGTCCGGTGTTGGTTGTTTACAAGATGAACATGCGCCTAGTGTAGTAGATGAGCAGGGAACTCGGTCAGGAACACCTGGTTTACTGAATCAGCAAGTGGAGCTGAGTTGGACGGGAATTGCAAACAGCTGATCAGCCAATTCCGTCCTTGAAACGGGTGCAGGCTTCAGATAAAGAGGAAAAACATGATTCCGGATGTTGTCAGGTTGAAAAGGTACTTGAGCAAGTTCTTGCAAGAGTGGGTAAAATTGAGTGTCTCTTCTCGATATTTGAAAAGAACACTTTGAAGCCCATAATCAACATGGAAGCAAGGCTTCAGAAGGTGGAACAATACATGGAGTTACTAGCCAAGAACTCCAAGTGTCCTGCATCCTTGATGACAGAATCAAACTCGAGTGCCTTCCAAAATGGTAATCCTTCCCCAAATAAGACCTATAAGCCAGCTGATGATGATACATCTACGTCAATAAATAGTTCTAAGTTTGTCCCTCGTTTAGTGGTTACTGCTCCTTCATTTTCATGTGATGAGGATGAAAACAAGGAGGATATTTGTCTTTCAAAACCACAAATAGTTTTTCGCTGGGGCATGAAAAGAAAAACTTTGTCAGTTTCTGACGACCTCAACTCATTTTCAGGCTTAAATTAAACAATCCCCAGATTCCCCACTTTCGTTTTTTCCGCCCATCATCTCTGCATGCAGGTTCGGTTCGTTTACCACTAAGATTGATGAAAAAGAAATTGGCCAGCCAGCTGAGAATAGACAACATGTTTTAGAATCACTTCTTGGTGGGTTCGGACAGGCGAGACAGCTTGGCACAGGTGTCCCTAAAAGTGCTTCTAATACTTCAAAAAATACATTTGGTTGTGGTTTTTCTGGCTATATGTCTAATGGTTTCTCAAAGACTGCTGCTCAAGGTGGTAGTTTTGCTAGTCAGGCTTCTCCTGCTAACGATTTTGGTGGTCAACAAGTGCTTCAGTTGGAGGATTTACTACTCGTGCAACCGATTTTGGTGTTCCGGCAACTGCTTCAGGTGGAGGATTTACTACTCGTGCAACCGATTTTGGTTTTCCGGCGACTGCTTCAGGTGGTGGATTTACTTCTCTTGCAACCAGGTTTGGTGTTCCAACGTCTGATTTTGGTGGATTTACTAGTGCAACGGATTTGGTTTTCGGCGACTGCCTCCGGTGGAGCATTTACTGCTCCGGCAAACAGTTTTGGTGTTCCAACCTCTGGTTCTGGTGGAGGATTCACTGCTCCTGCAACCAGTTCCGGTGTTCCAACTACTACTTCCGGTGGAGGATTTACAGATCCTGCCACCAATTTTGGTGTTCTGGCGACTGCTTCTGGTGGAGGATTTGCTACTCGTGCAGCCAATTTTTTGCTTCTGGTGGAGGATTGACTGCTCCTGCGAACATTTTTGGTGTTCCGGCAACTGCTTCTGGTGGAGGATTTACTCCTCCGGCAACCAATTCGGTATTCCAACGACTGCTTCTGGTGGAGGATTTACTGCTCCGGCAACCAGTTTTAGTATTCCAACGACTGCTTCTGGTGGAGGATTCTTTGCTCCGGCAACCAATTTTGGTATTCCAACAACTGCTTCTGGTGGAGGCTTTACTGCTCCGGCAACCAGTTTGGTGTTCCAACGACTGCATCTGCTGGAGGATTTACTGCACACCACAAACAATTGTGGTGTTCCTGCTCCTGCATCTGCAACCAATATTGGTGTTGGTGGGACTCCTTTTATCGCTGGCTTTAACTTAACAGGTAAAAATATTCTTTTGGAAAACCAATTATTTTTCTGGCAATAATTCTTGAACCTTATCCAGCATTTTCAACTCGTAACTGTCAATAACAATTACTCCCTCCGTCAGTCTCATAATAAGGTGTCGCACTTGACTTGTCAACGTTTTTAAAGAATTTGCTTTACTTATTTGTACATTACTTGTACAATGCTAAAATTGCACTATGACTATTTCCTCGTATAAAAAGCGACATATTTTGAGACGGACTAACAAGGAAAGTTTGGACAATTTTTTATGGGATGGAGGGAGTATGAAAGAGAAGGAAACATATCTTTTGTACCATGTACTATTGTGTAAGTTTTAAGATTAATGCATTTGCTGATCTGCTTTTCAAATTTTTGAAGGTGGATTTGGAGGTCAGAGTAACCAGCAAGGAAGCAATGCCTTTTCCAAATCTAACTATGGGCCAACTGGGATTCCACCGGAGCTTTTTGCACAGGCGAGAAAATAGCTATTTTGGTCACCCGGTGAGTAATATATCCTCTGCTAATAGTAGTATTACTTTCGTGCTGAACTAATAGAACTAGACTCGATTAATATTGCGTCAGAAGATTATGAAATTATATGGATTTTAGGGTATCCAGATTAGAGCTGCTGCTCCCTCTACATTGGATCTTTTTTTATGTAAATATTTTTCGTATTTGATGTTTTCATGCTCTCCCGCTTTTTCGCCCTTTCTCTTTGCGACTGTTTAGTGAGTCGCAGAGG
This sequence comes from Campanula takesimana, assembly GCA_026119855.1. Lineage (NCBI taxonomy): Eukaryota > Viridiplantae > Streptophyta > Magnoliopsida > Asterales > Campanulaceae > Campanula > Campanula takesimana. The sequence continues at coordinate 62,482 of JAOWBW010002563.1, forward strand.
GGAAAAATGAGGCATTTTTAGACTTGTTCTACTTATGAAGTTTAGATAAAAAGTTGGGGGGTAACATGGTTAATGGTGCCCTCCCTTGAGATTTAACCAGATGCACCAAATTTGGTGTTCTCCATTCCTTAAAGAGCCGGAGCCAATTCAGTTCAGTCAATTATATGGGCATTCCTTTTATTGTCAGTTTGATATTTTAAAGAGTTACCATTATCAACTTCCCCACCCTTTCAACTAAAGAACAACCAATATGCAAGGGACAAGAAGGAGAAAAGATACGAGAAGGAAAGAAAAGAGAAAACACAAAAACGGTTGTGAACCCGACGTACCATCTGGTATTGATCGGTGGACTATTATATATCATATTTTGATGTTACAAACTAGGAATAGGAGACTAAATAAGGAAGGAGATATGTACAGCTACCTATAATCTACATCAATCGTGAACTTTAATCAGGCCTGTATAGTCGGTCTATATATCATCAACATCCCGCCTCTTATCATCATGGGCTACATATTTGTGGGAGATCAAATTTAGGTTGCTGGTGTTTTTTTCTTTGAAAGTTTGGTTTCAAGCCTAGAAATTTGTCGTATCGATTGAAAGGAGGTACAAACTTACAACTGAAACCGAGATCTCCACTCGTTCTCCAAAGGGTCGAACTTACGACCTCTGCTAAAGGAGGTGTTTTACAAACCCACCCAATACCACTGGGCTATAAGCCCTTAGGTGGTAGTTGGTTGGTAAAGGAGGCCCTTACAAACCCACCCTATGCCACTGGGCTATGAGCCCTTAGGTGGTTGCTGATGAGTTGGACTACTATATTACATGCACAAATTTAGTTATGAAGTGTAGAACATATTATTTTATAGCTATATATATGTGCGTGTGCGTGTTAACATATTTACACCAAAATTAATAAAGTGTTAATCTTTTGTCATAAAATATGGCAACTTTTTAATCTCATAAATTTCATCAATGTTCGATTATACTCGTATGGACATTTAAAAGCATTGCTTAAGGTTTCCCTCGTTAAAAATGGTACGTTTTGGATTTTATTTTTCAAAGTACTATACCCATCTCGCGTTTGACCAAGTCATTTTTGGCATAATCACGATGACAATCTTAATAATAATAATAAATAATAGTTTTAATAATAATAATAAAACATTTGTTGAATTGTTTGTGATAGATGAAAGTGGTATACAAAGTTGAAAACAATATCCATTTTCAGTAAAGAGACGCATCAGGTTTACATCACCAGAGTATTAGCATTTCATTGTCTCCAAACTAATGATTTATAAACATAAATTTACGATGGGAAATCACTTGCTGAATAAAATTAAATTAATTTGTAATGAAACTGCATACGCACAAGGAACAAGAAAAAGGAGAAAGGACAATTATAAGTTCAACAATTACAACAACTAGAAATTGATCGATATTCCTTGTATCTTCTCTTTTTTGTTTTTTATTATTCACTCCGTTCATAATAAATATCACACCTTTTTTTTATCCATATCAAAGTGAATGTTAGATTTCTAAATAAGTAAATAAATATAGGTGCATTTTAACACTATGCAAGCAATCCAAACATAAGTAAAACACATTCCTTAAAATTATTGACTTGTAAATACGACATACTAGACGGGTGTTTTCTTTGTGCTGTGGATATTTATAATTACATTATATAATTATGAAATATTTTAAATAAATATAAATAAACTTTAAAATATATATAAATCTACTTGTGATTTTTTTTTAATAATAGTGGAAATAATTTAGTTACTATAGTATAAAATAGATATTAAGATGGTTAATAGTATTGGTTAAGAATAACTTTATAAATTTTTTAAAAATTTACTTCGTTGTCCCATAATGATGTCAATTTTTACTCTTGATTGATTGAGAAAATAATGTTTTAATTATAGTTAACATTATAGTAATTATGAGCTTAATTAGTAAATTAAAAGATATGGTTACTAAGTAGTACTCTCTCCGTCCCCGTGTAAGAGTCATACCTCTCAAATGCACGGAGAAAAGTAATTGTAATTGTGGAAGTGGTTTAAGTGTTGTGAGTGTAAAAGTAAAGTAAAAGAAAAATTAGTGGGAGAGAATAGTAAATTGATTGGTGTTGTGAGTATAAAAGTAAAGTATGAGAGAGAATAAGTGAGATGAATAGTAAAGATTTTTTGCTATTTTACGAAGAGGCTCTTACTCTAGGATGTACCAAATAGAAAGTACGATTCTTACCTTGAGCCCGAGGGAATAACTTTTATCGTAAATAATAAGTTAAATGTAATAGTTACTATGGAGTATATAGTAACTAATACTAATAATATTATTTTTTTTAAAAAAAATTACTAATAATAGTAATTGTTATCTTATATAATAACTTTTACATTTAACTAATACTATTAATAGCAATAGTTATCTTATATAGTTAACTAATACTATTAACAGTAATAGTGATCTTATATAGTTAACTATTATAGTTAACTAATGCTATTAATAGTAATAGTTCCTTTATATAGTAACTATTATACTTAACTTATACTATTAATAGTAATAGTTATCTTATATAGTTAAACTATTATAATAAAACTAATACTATTAATAGTAATAGTTAACTAATATAGTAACTATTACAATTAATTAATACTATTAGCTAATAAGAGAAAATGAAAAGTCACTTAATTAAAATTCTATGGATGATGTGGCACCACCAAATGCAAGAGTTACCCAAAAAACGTCCACATGGCATCACCTAAAGACTCTACACTTTTAATATATACTCCCTCTGTCCACCCAGAAATAGGATTTTGGTACTCCCTCCGTCCCAGATTAAAGTCCTTACTTTCTTTTTGGTATGTCCCAGTTTAAGGTTCTTAGTTGCTTTATTCTAAAACTAGTTTTACTCCCGTGCGATGCACGGCCTTATCATGATTTATATTTACTTTTATTTTTATGAAATTAAAAAGGCGTAAAATTGTCAATTTTCCATTAGAAAATAAATATTACCACACACATGTTTAAAAACTAAAATATGATTGTTAACACATGAAATTATACAAAAACAAAGAACAAAAACAAAGAAACTAATACTTAATAAACCAAAAATATATATATATATATATATATATATATATAAATATATATATATACAATGTAGCCCAATTACACATTATGAAAAACTTCATTAAATACCACATTTTCAGTCGAAAATTTAGATTCTTCAGGTTTCTCATCATTGCAAATCAATAGTTTTAATCCAGCAGGATTAGTAACTCTTGATAATGCAACATAAAGTTGGCCATGACAAAATACGGACGTTTCAATATGACGCCAACTAATGACAACGATTGTCCTTGACTTTGTTAATTGTCATTGCATAGGAAACCATTAGTGGAAATTGCCTTTTCAAATCGAAATGGTACTCTAGTGTCTGATGGAGTCAAAGACATTCTTGGAATCAATACTTTTCTACCTCGTGCGGATGACGAAATCACTTCACCTTCTAAAACATGATTTCCAAACCTAGTTATAACCAACCGAGTACCATTGCAAAGACCAAGCGAAGAATCAATATTACGAATCAGCATTACCGGTGTTCCACTTTCAAAGTTAGTGAAATGATTTGGAAGACCCGAAATACAAATACTGTTCATGAACTCCGGAGTATGAAGATCAGCTATGTCGCGCCCCGACCCGTGGTCCTACTTGGCCCCACGCCCGGGACACGCGAGGAAGACGTCGTAAAGCAACTCTAAGAAATTTTTTCGAAATATAATTTCATAAACAAGGTTCACACAACCAACACGTTACCAAAACATGACTTTAAGTCACAAAACAAACTTTACCAAATGAGTACTTAGCCACTTGGCTACAACCAACTTTACTTATAAAATTTACAAACACGAACACCTACTAAAAGAGATGATACAAAATAACTGAGTCACGGGTACACTACCCTAAAGGTATTACATTTACAATAATGTATCCTTTATACACATCACTCCCAAAAGTCTTTACAAAGATCTCTTTACCGACGTCCTCCCTGTGCTGTGACCTATTCCCTGGACTCCTTCTTATCTAAAACGGTAAACAAATAAAGGGTGAGAATAAATCTCAGTAGTTACTAAAATGCAACTACATACATGCTAATATGATGATATCTATAAAGAAACATATTAAGAAATCATAAAGAAACAATATTACAAATAAGCGTATAGCACTAGCACATAACATGAGAGGCTCCCTATCGCCAACCGTCCCATACCGGTTGGAAATAACGACCAACTCATCATGCAACACATAAAGCGGAAATAAACACTCATACGTGGATACTGAGCCAAGGTTCTCAAACCAAACGGTAGCCATCTGAGAGGCATCAACTGAGCAGCATCGAAGAGCTGAAACGGTTCCGGACCAAACAACAACAACAACAACAACGGGGGAAAATGACACAAAGTCATAACCCAAAGTGCCCACCTTTGGCCTAAGGAAGGGGGTTAAAAAATGGGAACCAATGATAGGAGACTTATAATGTACTTGGCTCGGAGACCATTATAATCCCTATCACTGCCCACACACACAAAAGTACCAGCTGGACTTTTACACGCAAGCACCAAATAGAAATACTTGCTTAAACAACAATCAGGGACAATGATTCCAATGTAGGGAACCATGCCAAACACATCAAGAAGATGAACCATTCAACACATTACAAAGTGTTCAACAATGCTCACTTAATCAATTACTAACATTTCACAACACTTGTATTCACAAAGGAACAATTCTACCACTTTAGTGATCCACAACAATCATCTAAGTACTTTAGGACACTCCCAAAAACTAGACTAAGATTGACCTCTAAATCCTTTAATTTGAAAAACTCTAAACTTTTCAGACAACTGGGCGGTCGCCCCAAATTGGGCTGTGCGGCCGCCCAAATTGCTCTGTCTCAAGAAGAAAAACTTTCAGATAGATGTGCGGCCGCACGCCCACCTTTGGGCGGCCGCCCACATCACCTGGCAGACCAAAACTTACCAAAGTTCACTCCTTATATTTCACAACCCAAATTTCACTAATACTTGCAACTCTTAACATCTACATGTCGCGCCCCGACCCGTGGTCCTACTTGGCCCCACGCCCGGGACACGCGAGGAAGACGTCGTAAAGCAACTCTACTAAAAATTTTCGAAATATATTTTCTTAAAAAGTTCACACACAAAACGTTACCAAAACATGACTTTAAGTCACAAAACAAACTTTCTCAATGAGTACTTAGCTACTTGCTATAACAAACTTTACTTATTCAATTTACAAACACGAACACCTACTAAAAGAGATGATACAATAACTGAGTCACGGGTACACTACCCTAAAGGTATTACATTTACATAATGTATCTTTATACACATCACTTCCCAAAAGTCTTACCAAAGATCTCTTACCAACGTCCTCCTGCTGTGATGACCTATTCCTGGACTCCTTCTTATCTAAAACGGTAAACAAATAAGGGGTGAGAATAAATCTCAGTAAGTTACTAAAATGCAACTACATTACATGCTAATATATGATCATAAAGAAACAATATTAACAAATAAGCGTATACACATAGCACATAACATGAGAGGCTCCCTATCGCCAACCGTCCCATACCGGTTGGAAATAACGACAACTCATCATGCAACACATAAAGCGGAATAAACACTCATACGTGGATACTGAGCCAAGGTTCTCAAACCAAACACCATAGCATCTGAGAGGCATCAACTGAGCAGCATCGAAGAGCTGAAACGGGTTCCGGAACCAAACAACAACAACACAGACGGGGGAAAATGACACAAAGTCATAACCCAAAGTGCCCAACCTTTGGCCTAAGGAAGGGGTTAAAAATGGGAAACCAATGATAGGAGCCTTATATGTACTTGGCTCGGAGACCATTATAATCCCTATCACTGCCAACACACACAAAAGTACCAGCTGGACTTTTAGACACAACCGAAGCAAAGAAAACTTGCTTAAACACAAACGGGGTATGATTCCAAGTAGGGACCCACAAGCTCATCTTAGAGAAGTAAACACGTTTTCATAATAGTATGCACCATATTGACATTAAGTCATCACACAATCCATCCAAACAATCACATTAATTCAAACTTGATCACAAAAGACCAACTCTACCATAATGAACCATGGATACTCATCTTGTACTAATCACCTACTGGATTTACGTACTATAAAAATCAAAACCCCACTCAATAACCAACCCATCTGTAGTGCTCGAGAAGAGCTTTCCAACGATAGTTTACACGACTAAAACGGAGTCCGGATGAAGAAGTTTATGACCTCCGGAAGATTTTACGTAAAAATACACAAGTTCAGACTTTGGGCCCTTACACGACTCGTGTACCACTACACGACTCGTGTAAGAACTTTTACACAAGTCGTGTAACAGTACACGACTCGTGTAGAAAAACACCTTCAGAATCTCTCCTTACAACGACTCGTGTACCCCTACACGAGTCGTGTAATCAGCCCAGAAAATCTCATTTTGGCTGAAAACAAATACTCCCTTCATCTCACCAACCCAAAAACACTAACCTTATCAACCCTCAACATTTTCAACCCATACAAAGGCTACAAATTCAGCCCAAACACCATAC
>JAOWBW010002564.1:0-69131 GCA_026119855.1 Campanula takesimana
ATTGTCATCACAAAGTTGGCTAATACTAATTAATTAGCAACAAGACCATCTACATGTAAGACATTTTTTAAGGCAGGAAAACCAGTCACATTTAGTGTCCTTTTCCTATTATATTTTCTTTTACTTCCACCACCATAAGTTACACTACCTCCTTGAAAAGATTCATAATCTTTCAAAAACAACTTTGTTCCCGTCATGTGATGTGAACATCCACTATCAAAGTACCATGATCCTTCAATATTTGTTTTAAGGAAGTGTAAACAACATCGCATCTCAATTTAGGCTTAGGTTTCCATGTCTTCTTTTTTGTGTTTTTGACCTTCTGACAGAATGTGTTATCTGGAGTGTTGGGTAACACTTCAGGTAACACAGAATAACTGGACTGTTTCTTTGAAAGAGTATTACACTTATTTTAAAATGTACAGAGGTGTGACAGTATTGACACACTTTTCTTTGTCAGAAGAGTATTAGAGAAAGAATTTTAATCAAAAGCACGTTCTTTCACAAAACATATTTCACGTTCATCACAACTCAAAAAAGAAATAATTTTATCTAATGATTCTCGGAAAACAATACCTGCTTTGAGAGGCTTACTCGAATGAGATCTCATCCAATTTGGATGATCCGTGTTGATTTTCTTCAAGGTGGTTTCGTCTAAAGTCAATTTGGCCTTGACTTTCTCTAGCTCGGCATCCCTCTTGGATGCTTGAACTTCCAAGCGAGTCAAGTGCCTTGAGTCCATCATTCATCTTGGTTAAAGTTTTAACCATTTTGTTCTCTTTCTTCATTCCTTGAGCAAACTCCTCATAAGGTTCTTTACCCAGCAATGAGCTCATCTTTGCTCAGCTCATCCTCTTGCGAACTTCCTGCATCAAGGTTAGTGGAAACCATGAAACAAACATCATTATGTGAACTGAAATTGTATACCTGCCAGGGGTTATCTCAGATGTTATCTCAGTGGACATAACATCTCTGGTAACATGTTCAGACTGTGAGTCACTGAGTGTGACAAACATGTTTGTTTGTTCTGGTTCCTCCTCCTGGACTGGTCCCTCATCTTCATTGTCACTCAGGGATACCCATAGGTTCTTCCCTTATTCCGTAGAGTGTTGGCACACTCGTTTGCGTAATGACCCCATCCCGAACAAGCATGACATTGAATTGAATCAATGTATTTGGGATCAGACCTTGATTGATCTGAGGATCCTCTACACATAGGGGCTGACTTCTGAGTAGAAGGGAGTGTCCTCTTGGCATCGAATCATACACCTTGGTTTGTTTCTCCTTTGCTTTACCTGCACTTTTTCATTGTTAAACTTTTTAACCATTGCATTATATTTCTAGCAAGTAAAGCAACACTGGCACTTTCATCCAATTCTTCAAAAATTTCATCTTCATCATCATTTGAAAAATCTGAGGATGAACTGGGATTAATTTAAAGCAACATTTTGTCCTTTAGAAGCCTCACTTTGTTCAAGGAGATTTGACTCAAATTTTCAAAATGCTCATTAAAGAATTGATGTTCATGGTAGAAAGATTGTGAGATTCTTCAATAGATGAAACTTTCATATTGAATCTCTCGGGGAGAGTTCGAATAGCTTTTGAAACAAGTTGTTTGTTGGTAAAAGGTTCACCCAAAACTTGACACTCATTTGCAATATCAAACAATTTTTCAAAATATGAAGAAATAATTTCATTTTCACTCATCGTCAACCTTTCAAATTGCTAGTGAGAGTTCTAAGCTTATTTTCACGCACACTAGTATCACCTTCACAAAACCTTTGTAAAGTGTCCCATGCCTCTTGAGCAGTGGAATTATTTTGAATAAATTTGAAATATATGCATATCAACCCACTCAAAAATATCATTAAGTGCTTTTTCATTGAAATTAGCTAGAGTAATCTCTTCTTAGTCCACTCAGATTCAGGTTTGACTTGAACGTCACCATCTTCATATGGGGGTAACATAGGAAGAGATTAACCATTTGTTATAGATCGCCAAGCCCGAAGATCAATAGATTTGATATGCGAGCGCAGGCGGATCTTCCAATAAGCATAATTTGAGCCATCTAAAACAGGAAGACGTTTCTGATTGGGATTAGCAGGATTGAAAGCCATGACAAACTGGAACAAACCACTTGGTATGTCAAGTAACCAGGTTCTGATACCAATTGAAAATGTTTGTCAAAGGCTTACTGAGAACAGATGTCACCTCAAGTGTTAGGTAACACCCCAGGTAACACACCCGACGGACAGAAAAACACACACACAAAAATAAAAGAGTTTTTCAGGAAAATTAAATAGCACAAGAGATATATTTTTCTTAAGTATATAAAATATAACTTGAGATTGCCCTTAGGCGAAAACTTTATATTTAATAAGTGTACCAAATACAAAGTCAAAAGGTTCCCTATAACTAATATGATATACTCTCTATGGAACCAAAACTAAGAACAAAGTACAAAATTCTATCATAACCAAAACTCACTCAAACCAAAAGTATTTGAGTGATAAAAGAGTGTATGGAAGGAAGAATCTTAAAGGAGCCAAGAGTACTTTGATCTTTGTGCTATGGATGTGTGTGATATTTTTGGCTTGCCTTCAATGTCTTCATCCAAGCACTTTATATAGCACAAATACTTGGAGGCTACACAAAGAAAATAGCCATGGGCTGTTGTAAACGCGTGAGGAGAGTAGGATATCATGTGTGAACTTCTTCTCCACAATCCAAGCTTGACTCGGTCCAACTTCCATAATTATCTCAACCGAATTCTTCTTGCCTAAGTCTAAGCTTCTCCTTCTTGTACTCCATGCTTCCCATGCCTTGTACTTCATCCATTTGATCAGCAACAAACCTTGGACTTGGTCTTCTCCATATTTAACATATTTAACACATGTTAAATATGTTTGTAACTCCCTCATTACTCGGTTTTTATGAGTAATTCTTTGTTAATTCTTCTCCACGTTTTTAGCTCCTTAAATAAACTGTATTATAACCTGAAATATGGACCAACATCTAGACAATAATATTAGGACATTAGTATAAAATTATATTAGAAAGAAATGTCAAATTACAAAGTATTTCGTCACAGCACTTAGACTGTCAGTGGCAACATCTGAGGTAACACCTCTGTCTGCACTAACAAATTTGGTAGTTTAAATAGTACGCGGGTCAAATTGGTTGAATTCATATAGTACGCGGGTCATTTTGGTCGTTTACTCATTTAGTTTTTGGAAAAACTGTTAATTTGTCTACAAGCGTACACTAACACTCTTTCCCAACGTCTTGAATATATTGAAACCAATTTAAAATCTATATATATTAAAGCAGGGGCGGACCTAACCTATGGCTATTGGGGGCAATGGCCCCTTTGTTTTAAAAAATAAAATAAAATTACTAGTGTAATTTTTTTTGAAAATTTGGAATATTAGTGCAATATTTTAGACTTTGCCCCCTTTGTTTAAAAAATAAATGCATTAGTATTTATTTTTGCCCCCTTTAAATGTGTTATACCATTTTGCCCCCCTTGTGAAAAATTCTTGGGTCCGCCACTGTATTAAAGTTGGTGAGGAGAGTTGTGGGTTTGACATGTGTACATGTTTTAGTAAAAGCTTGAATTTGGAGAAACCACATCAACATCATCCTAAAATATAATGACTTTGGATATTCTCATTCTTAGCTAATACTATTAGTTAATCATATTAGTAATTATATGAGTTAACTATTACTATTAATAGTATAAGTTAACCATTACTATTAATAGTATAAGTTAACCATTATTATTAATAGTATTAGTTACAATACAAATTAAATATTACTATTAATAGTATTAGTTAACTATAATAGTTACTATATATAAGTTAATTATTACTATTACTAGTATTAGTTAACCATAATAGTTACTTTATAATTTATTTTTTACTATTAATAGTATTGGTTAACTATAATAGGCTACATACATTAACTATTATTAGTATTAGTTAATTATAATAGTTATTACTAGATTATTAATTTTTAATATTAATTAATCATAATAGTTACTATATCAATTAACTATTACTATTACTATTAATAATATTATTTTATTATAATAATTATATTAATAATTATATTAATAATTATTATTATATAGATTAATCATTGCTATTAATATATATTGACTATTACTATCAATAGTATTAATTAATTATAATAGTTATTATAATAATAGTAATCATATAGATTAATTTTATTATTAATATTATTAGTTAAAATGATGACTACTATATTAGTTAACTATATTTAAAATATTTTTTAAGACATAATATTGGTTGCTTCATCTTTGAACAAGAACGCTTCGGATTTATGTTTGGAAGGAAGGTCTTCAACTAATCTTTCAATCAATTCGGGGCTTAAGCGGAAGCATATGTTATCCATTTTGAAGTCTCGCAAGAGTGTGTGTTCATGAAGACAATCTACGATGAAGTTAGATTAGGTTGCCTTCTTCAAACATACCGAGTTGTGCTTCGTGCTCATATTCATCTCTCGGTACGTTTAGTTTGATCGTCGAGCCAATGCTTTGGCCGATTGTATTTCTTGGGCTTCTTTTACGTTTGTAACGTTTGTAAGCCCCACTGTTTGGGTTGAGCATCCGGTGTTTGTGGATAGCCAACTCCATGTTCATTGCAATTGCTAATTAATAAAATCTGTTTGTTTGCTTCAAAAAAAAATAAAAATTGGTTTCCCGTGCAGAGCACAGGTTACCCGCTAGTATATGTGTATATATTGAAACTTTATAATGTTTGTTGCATATTCATCAAGATGTCAACAACGCTTAAAAAAAACACAAAACACCAACAACGCATTCCATTTTATTCACTCTCTCTCTCACACACACACACAGGCCTGTTAGGTAAAACTGAAACTTAAGCTTTGAAAATGTAGAGCTGAAATTAAGTTACTAAATTTTGTAAGACTTCAGTTTGTCTCGTAATGACAAACTACACACATATGAATGTAATCAAAATTCTAAATAAACACTAAAAAAAGCCTCATTTCTTTTCACTTGATTTTTTTTTATTCTCAGACAAATAGTCATATTTCATAAAAACAAAATAATTATAATTAAAAAAAATTGTCATATTATCTTTTATTTGAGTAGACAATAATAATACTGTAATATTTTTTGGTACTCCTATTTGTCTTACATTAATAAATTTTATCTTCGTTATTTTGGTCACCTTTATTAAATTTGACAAAAAAAAAAGATAAAATTTAATTATGATACTCTGTTAAAATATTATCAAATATTATAATATGAATATGTTACATTTTAATTTGATCAATTTAATGTGTATGAAAAATAAAATATTTTAATAAAAGAAATTAACATTGAATAAATAAATAAAAATATTGGTAAATGGGTTTGAACGCAATCCCTCTCTTTATCTTTCCTCCTTTCACCTTGTTAAGACGAGTTGAGATCTTCTGTACCACTTTTGTGTGCTACTCCATGTACCACTTGTAATCCAACCGTTCACATGTTTGCATTATATTACCATAATACCAATCTCAATACTTGTGGGCCATTAGATAACTTGTGGCGCATGAAATGGTACACGAAGTGGCACAGAAGATTTGGACTCTATTAAGACTTGCTTTACCGGCTTAAAATTAATAGCTTTCTTAAAATAAACTCAATAATTTAAGTGATTTAATCTTTCCTTATTGAATAAGTTTATTTTTTCTAATTTTTAAATTATTCTAAATAAAAAATTTAATTGAGTTACTCCCTCCGTCCCATATTTATCGCTACTTATTTTCATTTTTGGCATCCCATACTTATTGCTACTTACCCAAAATGTGTTAGAACATGCCTTGCAATACAAGTTATTTGGACTTCCATTAATAAAATCATGACTATAACATTGATATAAAGTATAGTCAAACCTAGTCAATGTGTAGAATCCCTGAAATGTTATTTACCTATTTATGATGGGCAAAATGGTAAATCAACATTGCTTAAGAAATGAATAGGTATGGTCCCTATTTGAAGTGTCACCATGTTTCATATATATAGGCCCTTCCATCAAGCCTAGAAACGACTTGATTCTTATTTTCTCTCATCTATATTATACTTCATATTGTTGGAAGAACATTGAGAGATTAAGAGACACTTTCATTTAGAAGATCCATTCTCCTACATCTTCATCTTGGTCTTACTTTCTCCCTACAACATCTACTATGGATTCAACAGGTATTTTCATGCTTCCGCCTTCATCTCCTTCCTCATTCTTCTTCTAAATATGAGTGTGGCATTCAGGGTTAAATTGTTCTAACAATTGGTATCAGAGCCCGCTCATTTTTTAGTTTGAGTTGAGTTCTTTTAAGAAAGCTTTCATGCTTTACTTTGATTCATTTTTCCTGTTGAATCATAAGGTTTTGATGTTGATTAGGGACTCTAATAGAGTACTGATGATCTTCATCTAAATTAAGAAAATGGTTTGAAAGTTTTGATCATTAAAACTCAATGGTTCAAGTGTGACTATCCCTTCATAACATGGTTTTATGTCTAGTGCATACCATGTGGATCTACTAACATAATTCCATTAATTTTAAAGCAAGATTATCCCTAAATAACGTGGTTTTATATTTTAAGAACATACCATGTGGATCTACTTTCAATTCATTGATTTGGGAAAGGTTAAACAAAAATCAGAAAATGCAGAAAATTGATCTGCTCGGCCGAGTCTTATGATCTGCTCGGCCGAGCACATGAAAAGGCGTGAACTGCTCGGCCGAGTATTATGATCCGCTCGGCCGAGCACATGAACAAGCGCCAAAATTGACTTCATCCGGTCGGACCTTTGGTCGAGTCCGGTCGGATCTCTTGGAAAACTCGGGTGGGTCTTTGGTTATGCCCGGTCGGACCAAGACGTGCACGGTCGTACGTTTGGTTTTGCGCGGTCGTACATTGAATGTCGAAAAAGGAAAATGTTTCTAATTAAGGTGCTCGGGCGTGTCCTTTGCCATGCTCGGCCGAGCATATAAATTTCGCACGGGCGTGTCTTTGATTTAGCACGGTCGTGCTCTTCATGTCGCAAATGTTTCTGATTAAGGTGCTCGGGCGTGTCCTTTGCCATGCTCGGCCGAGCATATAAATTTCGCACGGGCGTGTCTTTGGTTTAGCACGGTCGTGCTCTTCATGTCGAAAAGACCAAAACATTCTGAATAAAGTGCTCGGCCGTGCACTTCTCTATGCTCGGCCGAGCAGCTATTGTTCACAGGTTTTGGAATATTTTCAATTCTACATAATTTTGTTTTCCCCTTTTGATCAAAACATTCATTTTTCAAACCTTAAAGCCCTGATTAATTATATGCTTAAATAATTTTATTCATTGTTTAAATAATATTATCGCCTAAGTGATTAACGTTATTTAAATACAAAATTATTAAAGTGTTGAATGTTTAAATTAATATGTGAATGACATGAATTTTTCAAAGAAGATCTTGACATTTGACTAAACCTAAGCATTCATGTGATGACAAATAAAACGAACATTAAGTTATTTTATTAAATGCTTAAGACTACCCAAAGGAAAATTATGCATTTAATCAAATATTGTTCAAATTACTTGTCATCTAAGACAATTATTTATGAATCAACTCGCAATCCAAAGATTAGTTTTGATGTCATGTTAATTGCCTTATTGATGGATTTCATTTGATATAATTAATCTTTTATTCATAATGTAGTTACTTATTATTGTTTTGTATTCACTCTTGTTCTCAATTCCCATCAGATTTACTTAATGCTTCATCAATAACTGCTGCGATGAGTACTATTCCAATGCTAAATGGGACAAACTTTAAAACTTGGAAAAACAAAATAGTCATGATCTTAGGCTGTATGGATATTGACCTCGCTTTTAGGGAGCCGTTTACTATTCCCCTTAATGAAGAAAGCACCCCTGAGGACCGCTTATATGTTGAGAAATGGAAACGGTCCAATCGAGTAAGCCTAATGATTATGAAAAACGTCGTCCCGGAAACATTTTTAAACAGTGTTCTCGAGGACGTTGATGCTAAGACTTTCCTAGAGACCCTTGAAGAACGCTTTGCAAAAAGAGAAAAATCGGAAACAAGTTCTACCCTAAGGAAACTTGTTTCCATGAAGTACAAGGGTACCTGTAGATACCCCGGGGAACCACGGATTGGATAGAGCGGTGAATTATCCTAGGATGTCCAATTGATTTTAAGAGTCGCCACCCACGTTTTAGAGGAACGCGAGAAAACCTAAGGAAATAGCCTTTTTTGTACGAAAACCAGAGATTCGGGAGAGAAGGGTTCGGGGGTTAGGTGACGGAGTGGGAAGTACTTAAACACCCTGACACGCCCCAAGTCCCGGGATTCCCTAATAGAACCTCGAACCTGGTGCGCGTGACTAACAAGAAACGAGAAACTGGAATGACACCTGAATAAATCAACTGGTATCATATATATACTCAAGAGGAACGAGCTAAGATAGCTCACAACGAGTTCTATACCAAGGAATTCAAACCAAATGGTTGTACACAGCGGAAAACATGCCTAGCACATACGCTGGCATTACAAGAACACTATACAAGTCTACCCAATATACTGGGTCTAAACAACTGATACAATATCGTCCTCACCAAATACTGGAAAGGATAACAATCCCCAAACAAGAACAACCTGCCAGGTAGGCCCCTGCTAAGTCGAGCCTCACAACGTATTACCACTTGCTTTCCTGGGGGGGGGAAACAAATAAACAAGGAACGGGGTGAGATAAATCTCAGTAAGTTACTAGATACAAGTACATAGCATGTTATCATGTAATCATGCAAATCAAGAAGATTATCAAGTAATCATGCTCAAGATGTCATCAAGTAACAAGTATATGAGAGGCTAAGCCAACTCATCAAGTAACTAGCACATAAGGCTAAACTAACACGTTACAAAGGATATTCCAACCTTATTCCTCCCAAGTAAACCATTGTTGTCGTTGCTTATTGCAGTTGACAAATCACGATCAATCAAGTTGCTGCTGTGCAGTACACAATAGGACCCGGTAACCAGTGTCACTAACAAGAACAAGATTCACGAGGTGTTCACGAGTTTAGCATTCACTTAAGTCAGGCGTATTGCTCCAACCAAGGAAGCTATGCCCTTACTATGGCCTGTAGTAAGGGGTCAAGCGCAAATACATAGGGACCCGATTATCACTTAAGCCCCAGCTCTCGCGATAAGCGTGAACCTATATATTTCCGAACAAGCAAGGTGACCAGCTGGACTCACACAAGAATGCACAAGTAGATGTTTACTTAAACTACGAGAGTAAAACTAAGTCCAAAAGTAGTGGACTAGCTCTTCATGAACCATGTAATCATGTGCTCACCAAATACAAGTACACGCACGCAATAATTGCGAATACAAATCAGTATAACAATGGCACGTAATGTGTCCACGTAACACAATCAAGCCAAATTAGAGTCTATTAATAACAGACCCCAACCAAGTAGTAGGGTATGTCATTTTATGTCACTTTGTCATATGCCATATTTGCACGTGCATATTCATATAATCTTTAACACACTAATGTGTCTATCACGATACCTTTACTTTCAAGTAGAGCCCAACATCTTAGACTCTAAGCACGTAGTCGAATAGGTCGTATTGTACCTAGTCACAATCATATCTCGCGTATATTTATCGCTAATCATCGAATACAATTTTCAACACATATTGTGTTTTATAATCATTGTTTTATGAATTATCTTCATATTACACTAGTCCCTCATTCTTTAGGAACTCCACTCAAGAACAAGATATTTTCTTTATACTTTATATACTTTATTGAGTATATGCACGATTAAAACTAATTACTAGCACATTAGTGTTTGTTCATAGCACTTTCAATACACACGTATTAGATTCGAGTATGTAATAGAGTTGTTCATTCTTTATCTAGCTCCACATTCTAACTATTTGGTTATTAATACCAAATATCAAATAATCAACAAGCCATAGTCTATCAAGTAGCTATATGCAAGATTTGCACATACACATCAAGGATAGTTCTAACACGTTAGTGCTTGTTCATAGCACTTTCAAGTTCATTACCATACACATGTATTGGTTTCAAGTCATGTACAAGATTTTATCATCTTACATTCAAGTTCTCAATCCAATTCTTTGGATGTTTAAGACATGTACAAGAATTAATTATCTTATACTTAAGTTATTATTCCCAATCTTTGGATATTCAAGACACGTACAAGAATTAATTGTCTTATACTTCAAGTTCAAGTTAAGTAGATGAGTTATACATCTCATACTTACAAGTTCTTAATCCTATACTTTGGATGTTCAAGCTCAAGACATTGTTCTAGTGCCCCTAAGGTACACAAACATTGGAATCAAGACACATATAACACATTAGTGCTTGTTCTTAGCACTTTCAAGACATATAAAAGAGTTCTTACTTTGATATTCAAGTTCTCATTTTAATTTAATGAGTAATCATGTTCAAGACCAAGTTCTGATGCCCCTAAGGTGTCACAAACATTGCTAGGACATCTTATATTAAGGCTATATACCTTAACTATGGTTATTTCTAGCTTAATCAAACTTTATTCAAGACTTTTGTTCATCAGGGTAGGTGTGCGGTCGCACAAAAGGTTATGGGCGGTCGCCCAAAACAAGACTTTGCAAGAGAAAAATATTTCAGATAAATGGGCGGTCGCCCGGCCAAATATGGGCGGTCGCCCCAAGGTACAAAATTTCGAAATTTTATTTCTTTCACAGGTTTACAATTGTCCGTCCCAAGCGTAGGGGTATACTTTTACTAACTCATAGCCCATACCCAGGACATATTTCAAGCTCAATTCATTTCTTTAACCGTCCCATAAATAATAGGATAATTTTTTTTATTCCATTTAAATATTTCACCATCCCAAAAATATAAGTATAATTTTCTAATATACTAATATACTCATTTAGGGATACTTCCATTCATTTTTCCCGTACCACAAATAATGGTACAATTTTTCTAATAATATTTAAATCAAGTTAATATTTTACCGTCTCACGAGTAGGAGTATAATTTTCTTAAAACTTACAAACCCATTTAGGTGTAAGGATGCTTCCTTTCTTTACACACACAGTAGAATAATACTCCCTTCGTCCCAATTTTACAAGTATCACAAAACTCATTCAAATCACGAAATTAACAAGCACACAAGAATAACATATAGGCATGTTATTACAAGCAAGGGGGAGCTAGTGACTTACCTAGTCCGAAATCAAATTCACCCAAACTAATTTTTGTTCGGCAGGAAATGCTCTACTCACCGCCCTGATCATTTATGCGAAGTCGGATTTTCGAACATAGGCATAATTAAGCGAGAGGAGTCGAGAATAGGGTAAACCCTAACTTTTCTTTTATGAAACAGAGGAAAGTACGAGAGAAAGATTTTTGGGGAAACAATGCCCAGAGAAAGGCAAACAAATTTTATCCTTAACAACTTTCAAGGATTTGCAATTAGGCCCCTCGAGTTTTAATTTTGACAAAAAGGCCCTCAAGTTTTACTTTGAGCATTTTAGCCCCTAAACTTTATTTTTCACAAATGACCCTAATGTTTTAACTTAAACAATTAGGACTTAAACTTGCTCAATTAGTTAAATAATTAACTCAAATAAAATAGCATATAATTCTGCAAGACAAGAATTTAATAGGAATTAGGACGGGCGTTACACACCCACTTCGCCCCGCTTACACGGGTCTTGCTACTTTTGGTATTCTAATGCTAAATGTCCTTCAATTAATTAATATAAAATGTGCTAACAATTATAATGTAAAGGAAAAGGGGAAATAAAAAGATGAATGGTTTATTAATTTAATGCTAAAAGATTGCATGTTGAATTATTGTTAAACAATTACATAAAGAGAAATGAAAAGTAAATTAAAATAGAGTTTGGAATGTTGGAATGTAACCTTGGCCAAACTTCAATAGTGAAGTGGCCTTTTGGTTGTATTCCCTTTTATGGGGATTGAATACTAGTAAGAGATAAATAAAAGAGAAGGAGAAAACTTGTACCTTTAGAAAAGAGAACTTGAAACCTTGACTTGAAAGTATTGTTGTTGTAGAAAAATGGTTGTGTAGAAACTTGTGTAGAGTTTTGTTGTTAAAACTCCTTTGGGAGAATTTGTGGAGAGTTTGTGTATAGTGTATTTGTGTAGAGATTCAAGTCCAAAGAGAAGGTCCAAGAAAAGTCAAAGAAAAGTCCTAAAAGAGTCCCAAAAAAGAAGTCTAAAAGAGGTCCCCTCCAATGATGGATTGGAGGGGTTTTTATAGTTGAAAGGGGATGTTTTTGGTGCCAATTCGCGGTCACAAAGAAATATTTCCCGGTGAAATCCATGCAAAATAAGCAAGAGAGGGATTCTTGGGAGAAAATATGTAACTGACGCCCCAGAGGCGCGCGCTTCCGGGTGTACCATCGGAAGGCGCGCGCTTTGAAAATACAATTTTGACAGAATGGACTAGAAAGTTAATTCTGTTATGCAGTTCAGTCCAAAACTAACGGAATCAGTTAAGAACTTAACGGAAGTAACAGAAATTAACAAAAACAAGTAAAATAAAAATACTATGTATGCAATCGGGGTGAGAGTTCCAAGGCGGGGTGTCTACAGTACCGGGAATCTTAGGGAGTATATCTTGGAAATGCTTCACCTTTCGACAAAACTAAAAGCGCTTAAGTTAGAGGTGACTGAAGAGCTCCTCGTGAATTTAGTTTGATCTCTCTTCCTCCTCAGTTGGTCACTTTGAGGTGACCTATAATTGTCAAAAGGAAAAGTGGAACATTAATGAATTGATTTCACATGTGACACAAGAGGAAGATAGGTTGAAGCAATCTAAGGTTGAAAGTGCTCACTTAGCATCTACCTCTTCTCATGGGACTAAGAGAAGAGGGAAAGAAGTTGTGGTAACAAGCAATAAGAAGCCTAAGGGATCTAACGATCATAAGAAAAGAAGTGATTCTTTTGCAAGGACCTAACGCACATGAAGTATGACTGCCCTAAGTATCACGCTTGGCGTGCTAAGAAAGGTATGTCATTTGGTCTTGTTTGTACTGAGGCTAATTTAGTTTCAATTCCTTCATATACATGGTGGTTGGATTCTGGTGCAACAACTCACATTAGTATGTCTATGCAGGGTTGCCTGAATTACCGAAGACCTAGCGAGGATGAAAGATTCATCTATATGGGAGCTGGAACCCGGTAGAAGTAATAGGCATTGGAACCTTTAGATTGTTATTAAGTACCGGATATTATTTTATATTGAATAATACTTTCATTGTACCTTCGTTTAGAAGGAATTTAATATCTATCACTGTTTGGACAAAGAGGGTTACTCTTGTTCGTTCGGAAATAATAGATGTGATCTTTATTTTAATTCCATTATTGTTGGTACTAGTACTTTATCGAGTAGTGAAAATCTTTATTTGCTTAACACTACTCAAACAATCAATGAGTCCTATAATAATAAAACTAAAAGTAAAAAGCAAAAGTTTTCAAGTGAAAATTTTTATACCTTATGGCATAGGCGTTTAGGTCATATCTCAAAAAGGAGAATTGACAAGCTTGTGTCTGAGGGAATCATAAATAAACTTGATATTCTGGATAAAGACTTTTGCATTGAATGCCTAAAAGGAAAATTTACAAACACGAAAAGGAAAGTATCCTCGAGAGCATCAAGCGTCTTAGAACTAATACATACGGATATTTGTGGGCCATTTCCTACTCCTTCTTGGAATGGTCAACAATATTTTATTACGTTCATAGACGACTACTCTCGATATGGATACATTTATTTACTTCATGATAAATCTCAATCTTTGGACGTTTTCAAGTCTTTTAAGGCCGAAGTTGAAAATCAACTTGGGAAGACTATTAAGAACGTTAGATCCGATCGTGGTGGGGAGTACTATGGTCGGAATGACGGTTCGGGAGAACAACGTCCGGGTCCTTTTGCTTGCTATCTTGAAGAGTGTGGGATTGTCCCTCACTACACTATGCTGGGAACGCCTAGCATAAATGGTGTAGCTGAGAGATGTAATAGAACCCTTAAGGATATGGTAAGGAATATGGTTTCTTGTACTTCTTTACCTCACTCATTATGGGGCGATGCTTTAAAAACCGCTACTTATCTTCTCAATAGGGCTCCCTCTAAGGCAACTAACAATAAAATCCCTAATGAATTATGGACGAATAAGAAACCGTCCTTAAATCATCTTCATGTTTGGGGATGTCTAGCGGAAGCTAGGCCTTATAGGCCTAACAAAGGAAAACTGGACGGTAAGACAGTTAGTTGCTACTTTGTGGGGTATGCCGAAAGATCAAGGGGCTATAAATTTTACAACCCGAAAACTAGAACGTTTTTTGAAATGGGAAATGCTAGGTTCTTTGAGGATGTTGAGTTTAGAGGGGAAATTAGGAATAATTATTTTGAATTTAAGGAAGAGGAATCCATTTCTATACCTCTTCCCTTAGTAGTTCCAATTGGAAATCAGGTACTTGCACCTGAAATTCAAGAGGAACAAATTCAAAATATTGACTCCCCTATAAATATTGAACAACATGAAAATGTTGATCAAAATGAGGAAATTCAACAACCTCAAAATGAGGAAGAACCCGGTGCCTTTAAGAAGATCAAATAGAGTAAGAAGAAGTGCCATTTCGGATGATTATGAGGTGTATCTAGCCGAGAATGAAGTACACTTAGGCTTAGTGGGAGATGAGCCTCTCACTTTCCATCAAGCCATTAATAGTCCTAATTCTCATAAGTAGATCAATGCCATTAATGAAGAGTTGAAATCTATGAAAGACAACGACGTTTGGGATCTTGTCCCATTACCTAAGGATGTGAAACCTATTGGTTGTAAATGGATATTTAAAACCAAAAGGGATTCACAAGGTAATGTGGAAAGACATAAGGCTCGTCTTGTTGCTAAAGGTTTCACTCAAAAGGAAGGTATTGATTACAAAGAAACATTCTCTCCGGTATCTTCTAAAAACTCCTTTAGGATCATTATGGCATTAGTAGCACATTATGACCTTGAGCTTCATCAAATGGATGTTAAGACAGTTTTTTTCAATGGAGACATTGAGGAAACCATCTATATGAAGAAACCATAAATGGTGGATGATTTGGAACAAACTAATCATTTAGTTTGTAAACTTAAGAAATCCATTTATGGGCTCAAGCAAGCTTCTCGTCAATGGTATCTCAAATTTAACCAAGTAATTCTTTCTTTTGGTTTTGAAACGAATCTTGGTGAAGATTGTATATACCATAAGTTCAGTGGGAGTAAATTTATATTCTTAGTCTTATATGTGGAAGATATTTTGCTTGCTAGTAATGATATGAAACCTTCTAAAAGAAACTAAGAAATTTCTTTCAAACAAATTTGAAATGAAAGATCTTGGTGAGGCATCTTTTGTATTAGGAATCCAAATACACAGTGATCGCTCACGAGGTACTTTAGGATTATCACAAAAGGCCTATATAGAGAGGGTATTACAAAGGTTTAGCATGCAAAACTGTAAACCACATGACACCCCTGTCTCTAAAGGAGATAAATTCAGTCTCGATCAATGTCCCAAAAACAATTTTGAAACCAAGTATATGGAAAACATCCCTTACGCATCAGCAGTAGGAAGCTTAATGTATGCTCAAGTCTGTACTCGTCCAGACTTAGCTTTTATTGTTGTGATGCTTGGTCGATACCAAAGCAATCCGGGGAGAGAACATTGGGTCGCAGCCAAAAGAGTGATGCGGTATTTACAAAACACCAAGGACTACATGCTTACATATTCAAAGTCGAATCATCTTGAGATCGTTGGGTATTCCAATTCCGACTTTGCTGGATGCTAAGACAGCCGTAAATCAACGTCTGGTTATGTCTTCACATTAGCCGGTGGAGCAATTTCTGTGAGAAGTGCCAAGCAGACACTCGTTACTTCCTCTACCATGGAAGCCGAGTCTGTTGCTTGTTTCGAGGCATCCAATCAAGCTATATGGCTGCGTAAATTCATTAAGGGACTCCGTATTGTCGATAGCGTCGAAAGACCTATTAAGCTATATTGTGACAATAGGGCAGCGGTTTTGTACTCTAATAATAACAAGAGCTCGTCAAAGTCTAAACACATTGACATTAAATATATTGTTGTAAGAGAGAGGGTACAAAAGGAACAAATAGAAATACAACTTATTGGTACAAACTCTATGTTAGCGGATCCGTTTACTAAGGCGTTGTCACCATTAGTGTTTCACGAGCATGTTGCTCATATGGGTGTAACAACTTTGATAACATTTAATATAGTGGGAGTTTGTGTTGTTTTTCATTTATTGTTTATTAATTATTAAAGTTTGATCTCATTTGGTTAAAGTTGGACTAGTTGGAGAATATGTTTATATATATTCATTAAGTTCCATGCTACACATCTATACTTTTGATCTATGTCATTTAGTTAGAATTTGTATATGTGATTATAGTGGGTTTAGTTGCGAATCAATTACAACGACTGCCCCTTTAGTCCTATATTTATATGGCTAATGGACGAGATTGTTATAGATGACAACAAAGTGTACATAAGGATTGTCATTTATGTTATACTTATGATTTAAAAGGAAGAACTTAGTTTTGCAACCCAAGTGGGAGATTGTTAGAACATGGCTTTCAATACAAGTTATTTGGACTTCCATTAATAAAATCATGACTATAACATTGATATAAAGTATAGTCAAACCTAGTCAATGTGTAGAATCCCTGAAATGTTATTTACCTATTTATGATGGGCAAAATGGTAAATCAACATTGCTTAAGAAATGAATAGGTATGGTCCTATTTGAAGTGTCACCATGTTTCATATATATAGGCCCTTCCATCAAGCCTAGAAACGACTTGATTCTTATTTTCTCTCATCTATATTATACTTCATATTGTTGGAAGAACATTGAGAGATTAAGAGACACTTTCATTTAGAAGATCCATTCTCCTACATCTTCATCTTGGTCTTACTTTCTCCCTACAAATCTACTATGGATTCAACAGGTATTTTCATGCTTCCACCTTCACCTTCTTCCTCATTCTTCTTCTAAATATGAGTGTGGCATTCAGGGTTAAATTGTTCTAACAAAATGTTCAATTTTCTCTCTCCTATTCACTCACAACAACTATCCACAAACTTATTTTCTCTCTTCTACACACTCACAATACTTACTCTTTTAATATATTTTCTTAATCCCCGTGCACATTTCCATTTGGTAGCAATAAGTATGAGACGTATGGAGTACTAAACAAGTCTTAAGCGGGGAATCGGTCAAAGGACACAACAAAATATTCTTGAGGTGGTCTCTTGTGAGAACACCTAGATCCGTTTCATAGAAGAGACGGGTCGACCCATGCCCCGTGTACAACATTATCCGCGAAGCATAGGATCGGAGGATCCCAACCCATGCTCCACTCAAAATCTGTCATGAGGCAGCGACCCACGACAAAAAAAAATCGATTTATTTTTTTAGTTTTTTTTCTCAGTTTTTTTCGTTTGCCAAAAGTAATACTTAGTATAACTAAATGTAATAAATGTGTTACTTATAGGTAACAATGTTTATAAGTAAACGTAACACTTGTTTTTTTTTAAAAAAAATAGCTCATTTTACTCATCTTTCAACTGTAATACTAACTATAAATATGTGTACACTAACAATAACTAAATGTAATTATCGTTATACTAAAATGTAATAGCGTTTTTGCAGATTTTTTTGTTGAGTATTTTGATTTTTTTTTTTTTTTGAAAGGAAGTAACATTTGAAAAATAACAACTTATATACATGAATGTAATCATTTGTACAAGTAAATGTAACACTTTAGTATACGAAATTGTAACAGATTTCTATAGATAATGTTTTACATGCATCATGATAGATTGAACTCATTGGAACTTATTATTTGAAAACATATGGATATACTATTATACATGTAAACATAACTGTTTTACAATGTTATTATACAAGTAAAATGTAACATTCATTTATAAAAAATATTACTTTCTTATATTTATTATGTTACTACACAAGTGTTTTTAGTTCTAAACTGTAAAGGGTTGAATTATTACTTTTCTATAAATATGTGTTACAATTATGTATAAACACTATTACATATAAGTAACACGTTCGTTACATTTTAGTTATAATAAGTATTACTTTTGGCAAATGAAGAAAACATAAAAAAATGTTACTTTTCTATATATATGTATTACTTTTATGTATACAAACTGTTACATATAAATAACACGTTTGTTACATTTAGTTATAGTAACTATTACTTTTGGCAACCGAAAAAAACACCAAAATAAAATATAAAAACTTTTTAAAAAATTAAATAAAATGCCCACGGGTCTTGAGTCCGGGTCGTGGGTCAAAAAACACTAATAACCTGGATCTATGACCCGTCTCTATTATAAGACGGGTTATGATGTTCTAAAACAAGTTTTTGTCAAAGAGTAGAGACGGCTCATCGTGTTCTTAAACAAGTTTTTTTCAATACTCTTCGCCAATAGAAATTTATTTTAGGTCAAACTGTCATAGACACAAACAAACAAGGAATTCAAAATTAGTGGCACTAATATTCATTGTCAACATATTTTTTTGTCCATTAGTAAATACTACCCTTGTTCTGATAATTTATCTTATTTAATTATTTATGATCAACACATATTAGCTTTAATTATATATTAGTGTCACAATTAATAATCACAATAAAATTTTAAAAATGATATTGATAAATCACTTAATAATTTATGAATTATAATTTTTAAAATTTTACTAAAATAATTAGATCAACATCAATAGTTAGTAAAAGTTTATTTATGTTGATAGTAAACAATCAAATGAACAAATTTTAGACCAGAAAATCTTGAGAAAAACGTGTTCTACACTAACGCTAGTATAGAATGTGTTTTAAAAAAAAACGGAGTGGCAGATTTGAAAATAAGCGGAACGCTGTGAGAAGGCGCGGTGGCATTGATGTAAATAAGTGGAACTCATGAAAACTCACCAGGCACTTTTCGAAACTGTAGGAGGCATTTTTCAATATTACAGCAGGCAGATTTTAACACTAGAGCAGACACATGTTTTGACACTATCAAGGCATGTTTAGACATTTTGATGCATAAAACAGGCACAAATAGGGCCCATAACAGACATTTATTTTAACATTAGAGCAAGCATTTATTTGGACTTGTTAAAAAAAAAAAAAATCTCAGCAGGCACTTATAAAAGTGTATGCTTTGAACTTAGAAGTGCCTGCTTGAATTTTAAGAAGTGTCTGTTTTGAATTTTACATTTGTTATAATACAAGAGGCATTTTTTAATGCTATAAGAGGCACAAAATAATTCAGAGTAGGCACTTATTTGGAACTTGTAAAAAAAAAAACTTAACAGACATGTTTTAAAATTAAAGCAGGCACATATAAAAATGGCTGCTGAATATTAGAAGTGCCTGGTTGAATTTTAAAACATGTCTACTGAGTTTTTTTTTTTTTTTTTTTTTTTTTTACAAGTGCCAAAAAAGTGCCTACTCTAAAGTAAAAAGTGTCTGCTGTGAAAGTCTCAAAAAAAGTGTCTGCTTTAGGGTAAAAAAAGTGTCTGCTGTAAAAATATTGAAAAGTGCCTCCTACAATATCAGAAAGTGTTTGCCCCATAACCTTTCTTTTGCCCAAGAACCCTTCTTTGTGGAAACACGTTTTACACTTAGACAAATATAAAACACGTTTACACGAGACTTACTCATTTTAGACAGAGGAAGTAAATTTGAAGGGTGGTCAGGATTCAAGAAGAAAATTTTTCAATAAATAAAACTGAAAGTTGGTCAAGATTCAAGAAGTAAGATTTTCAATAATATCCTACTCTAGTTTCTTCTCTCCACGTGGATTCACACACACACAACAACTCAAAACATTGTCCAACTTTAATTTCTCACTTTCTCACGGCAAGTGGCAATGTTTCAATTAATTACTCCCTCTCTCAAAATAGACGTCATTTTGAAGCATTTCACACGTATTAAGAAATGTCATTAATGCATATAAAAAGTCTCAAATACCTCTAAAATAATTCAACTACCTAAGGAATTAAATGGTTAGGTAAGAGATATTAAATGGTTATGTAAGAGATAGTTCACTATCATTATTAAGAGTATAATTGGTATATAGCAATAAAAAAAGCTTTGAAAATAGTAAAACGACAAGTATTTTGAGATAAAATTTAACTCCCAAAACGACATCTATTATGAGATGGAGGGAGTACGGGGGGGGGGGGGGGGATTCAATATGGGGAATCAGGTTGCAACTACAAGAAGCTCAATATAAATTTCCAGAAAAATATAATTGAATTCATCATTAATCAAGAGCAAATGATAATGAAAAAGTGGGAACACTGTACAACTAACAGCTTGAGTATAAACACTAACTGGGTTGTCCTTTACTCTTTTTCATACACTTTTACATGATGTGGGATTTAAAGAATCAAAGCCCTCTCTTCTTTGATGCAGATTCCCATCCTTAATCTTTCAGCACCATCTGGCTTCAAGAATCCTCTCACCCCATGATCCTTGGGTTACCATATCTGCAACAGACAGGCCATTCATCATGTTATATACTCCCTCCGTCCAAGAAAGATAATCATATTTGACTTTTAACGATCAACACAAGTGAATTTTGACCAAGCAATATTAATGTCAATCTACTCATCCCAAAGGAAATATATACTCCCTCCGTCCCATTTTAAACTTCAAAAATTTCCATTTTGGTTGTTCCATTTTAAACTTCAAAACCTAAAAAAGGAATTTTTTATATTTCTTTATTTGTGGACCCCACATGTCTTATTCACAAAATTATCCGCTAACTATTCCCTACCCCACTTTCTCTCTCCTACCAAACCATCTACACTCACAACACATCACCTTTTTCACCATTTTTCTTAATTTTATACAACCATTTTTTGAAGTTTAAAATGAAACGGAGGGAGTAATTCTTATTGATAAATCACTTAGCAGGACACCTTCTTAGAACATTAGCTGTCAGTGCCCCACTATGAAATAACTTGTCGACCAGTGTAGAGTTTATCGGCATATATTAAATGTTAAACTCAGAAGGAAGTTAGATAGAAATTGTGTGGAAATAAAATGATCATACAAGCGTTAGATAGAATTTATGTGAAAAAAAATGTTAAACTCAGCAGGACGTTATATAGAATATAGAATTCAGCGGTCAATAAGGCTACAACCCGAGATCATGGAAAGGAGTTTTAGGACCAGGATGATATGTTATTGGCTGCTTAGCTCGCCTTCTACCCTTCTGCTCCCTCTGTCCCAAACTGAATGACGACCATTTTTGTCCAAAATGACGACCTTTTGAAACTTTTACATAAAAAAACTGTCCCTAAATGATTTTTTCAAATAAAAAATAAAAATCAGAGTTCATTATATTTTTGCAAAACTACAATTTTGAAAGTGAATAGCAAGAATGTTAATGATTTTTTTATATAAAAAATCAACATTTTTAAATGACCCTTAAATTCAAAATGGTCATTCATTTTGGGATGGAGGGAGTAATTAAAAAAAAAAAAGTTGACACTTCCTCCATCCTAAAGTAACTGGTTTCACTCCACAAGTCAAAACTTTAAGATTGTTGCATACTCCCTCCGTCCCATTTTAAGAGTCAAAAATTTCCCAAAAGGGTGTCCCAACTTAAGAGTCAAAATCTAAAAAATGGAAAGTTTTTTATACTTCTTTATTTTGTGGGCCCTACAATGCATACACACAACAACTATCCACTAACTATTTCTTACCCCACTTTCTCTCTCCCACTCACTTTCTACACTCACAACACTCTACCCCACTTTCTATATTTTATAATAAAAACATTCATTTCTTAATATTTGAACCCAAAAAATTTTTGACCCTTAAAATGGGACGGAGGGAGTATACTTGTTTGTTAGTTGTTACACCATTAAATTTCATCAATGATATCTTTCTTTAGAAATGGGACTATATCTTTAATAAATATAAAAATGGAAAACATTTTTTGTAACTTTCTTTCAACCAGAGGCGGTATGATATTTACATTTCTGCAATCAGTCTCATTCTCAGATCGTGAACCAGTTCTCTGTCCAAGCTAGAACCCAAGGATTTACAAATGTGCTGATCTCTTCCAAAACTTGGCTCAGGCTCAGGCTCCCGAGCTCAAGTTGGCGAAACTCAACTTGTTGCTCCTAGGCTCCCTACTTTGAGTATTGCTTTATTTTGTTATGAACAACAGCAAAGTGTCGATACTACAGTGACTTTAAGCGGTTTAAAACTATGTTTTCTTTTTGGTACATTTAGATTAGATAAGATTTTCTGTTCCATTCTTAATTATACTCACTCTGTCCCAGAATGATTAAGTCTCAGTTTTTTAGTTGTTAATTTGAATGAACTTTGACCAATAATTTAGGTTAATTTAATTATCCTAATGAAAATCTAAAAATCGTTATTGATACTCCCTCCGTCCCAGCACAAGGTTCTTACTTTCCTTTTTAGTTCGTCCCAGCACAAGGTTCTTAGTTTGCTTTATTACCTAAAATGGACCATGGGACCCACTTGTCATTCTCACAACAAAATCTCCCTACCCACTTTATCTCTCCTACTTTCTCTTACTTTTTCATACTCACAACATTTACTTTTTCTTAATCTCCGCGTAAAGTCAAACTCAAAACCTTGTGCTGGGACGGAGGGAGTATTATTTATAATGGAGTACCAATTACAAGTTTTAGATTGTCATTAGGATAATTAAAACCTTCTGGAAGAGTTTGAACTCAGTTATAAGCTTTGGTTGAACTAAATTAAAACCTTCTGGAAGAGTTTGAACTCAGTTATAAGCCTTTTTTTCTTATGTTCAACGTCATCGTTTTCTTTCTTAATTTGCCAATATACGCCATTTGATATTTCCTCGCAAATTCTAACACCCTAGGTTGGTAAGTTTCAGCAAGTGGCCTTTAATCTTTGAATAAGAGTCTGTCACGTGAGCGCTACATATTTACATCTCCATACCCAATCACCACCTTCACCAGTGCGTGCAGCTAGAACTTCCACATAATTCCAAAAAGGTGCATCATTAAAGGCTTTGTTTTTTTGTTGGACACATCATTGTACCAGAAACTAAGAGACACTTCTGAAGTTTTTCTGGGGCAAAATAGAAGTGTTTGATAGCATGAAAGGGAGAAGGATGGTCAAACGTTGGAGGGGAAAAGGAAAGGTAAGGGGGATGCACGCAAGGTTATTTTGTGGCGGGTGATTGTGATTTCCTAAAACTGATTAAGATTCATTGGCTGGTTTCCTTTTCTTTTTATGGAAACTAGTATTACCGCTATTTTATATTTTATGACTGGTGATGGGATTTCCAAAAAATTGATTTCTCATTCCAAGTTGGTAGGACAATCTAAACTAAGGTGGTGTTTGATGTATTAAGCACTTGATGCTTGATAGATTGCAAGGTATAATTTGGAGGTAAGGTGTCTTTATAACATTGAGCTCTACATGTTGAAAGTTCCATGAGTCTCTTATTGGTTAAGCAATGATTTTGATTCTCAATCATTAAGAGCCTCACATAACCTCCAACATCTACATCTCAATGCATCAAAGGCACCATACCTCCAAAATATACCTTGCAATCTATTAAGCATCAAGCATTAAGTGCTTAATACATCAAACACCACCTAAGACTCATTGTGCTTCTTCCTTTTTTTTTTCTTTTTTTTTTTTTTTTTTAATGGAAATTGTATTACTAGTAGGTTCTTTGACAAGTCCGAGTAAGATAGGTTTTATAAAATCACATCCCCCCTAGTTTCCAAAAAAAAAAAAAAAAAAAAAAAAAAAAACAAGGAATTTTAGTACAGATGGTACTACAAACTTGGAATGAGAATCAGTTTTTGGATATCACAATCACTAGACATAGGTGCAAACTGATATACTCCCTCCGTTCCGGATAAGTTGCAACAATTTGCCATTTTGGACATTCCACTTAAGTTGCAACAATGTCAAATAAAGAAACTCTTTATTACTTTTATAATCCTCCACCCATTCTCTCTCTTCCTCCCAACCACTCATTATTCTCCACTCATTCTCTCTCTTCCTCCCAACCACTCATTATTCTCCTTTCTTAATTTTTGTGCTTCCCCTTCCATATTGCAACTTACCCGGAACGGAGGGAGTATTGCACTTGGACGGAATACCGAGGACCAATCATAGCAACAGACAAGTTGTTGATCTGATTACTAAAAATGGGAATTTTATCAACGGTGCTTAATGGAGTTCGAAGATATTTCTCTTTTTCTCTTTTCAATGGCAAGAAGTAGATTGGAACATACCCCCTGATCAATGATGAGTATACCGAAGATGGTTATTTAATAATGGACAAGAAGGAAGGCGGCGTAACGTGCTTTCAAAAGGTTTGCATTTTTTGAGAAATTCTTCTCAAACTTGAGCATTGAAGATGTGAACTCGTTATCAATTTGAAGTTGGTAGATTCAGCAAATAGTAATGCTCATAGTATTCTTTAATATGTTTGGCAATGACTTTTGAGGACGGCAATCGATTTGGAAAATGGTAAGAACGAATAAACAAAAACTACCCAAATGTGGGATGGGGTTTACACTTTTTTGTAAATAATCCATAAATTCACACCATATAAGAAAACAACTAATCCTCCTCCTACATGAAATATCCATGGCACCTTCTCAGTTAGGTCAAGACTTTCAATAGTTACGCTCGGAGAATATCAAAAGTAAACAAACAATTTTAATCAGCTTCAACATTGAGAAATGCAGCCACCAAATTTCAGCAAACGTCAATTAAATTTATATTCATGTTGTTTGAAACAAGTCAGAAACAGAGCTAAAATACCAAAAAGTAGGGGGATTGATGCAAGAGATAGAGGATTAAAGAGAGGTTACCATAGAGATTCGGAATTACGGGAATTAAGGTCGTTGTAGAAGCGAGAATAGCGACCGCGAGAAGGGGGTTTAGGGATGAAAGTCTTCTTGCGAAGGCCAAAAATCTCTTGGACAAGAGGAACATGAACGAGTACAAGCTTCCAAGCCAATAACCAACCTGCAATTCAGATCCGATCATCATCAAATTTGAACAAGAACAAACACATAGTCGGAGAAAATCAAGTTAATTTAAAAAAATTGGACGAAATTGATGAGAGAATAACCTAGAAAAAGCAGAAAGAAGGTAAACGAGAAGGCTAGAATTGGGCGTATAAGGTATAGATTGAGGTGATCTGAAGCAGAGAGAATGGAAGAGTCCATAATCGAGCTAGTTTGGGTTGCAACACGGCGGAGGTGTCGGCCGGAATCACCGGTGTTCGGCGTTTCAGTTGGTGCAGTTGCTTCTCCGAGCGCGGCAGGAAACTAATAAATTGGGGAAGATACAAATCCTCTAATGCCGGTCAAAGTACCCACCTAACTTATTGGAGCGCGTCACTCTGTAATACTACAGTATACGGGTGTTGTTATACATACAGTAAAACTTATGAATACACCCGTAACTGTGTTTTACAGTGTTGTATCATTTAAAATTTCAAGCTACTTATAGATGTGTAAATTAATTTTACGGGTGTGTATAACAACACCCTATATTTGCTCCATCGCCCCACCTAAACTCCACTAGTTCTAATCAACTAATGTTGCACATACAGTTTCACTAATGGCTAAGATTGTTCCGTAACTACTCTCATCCAATGGCTAAGATTCAACACTTTAGTTTTGTTTTAATTTTAATCATTGGATTGTTTATCTCCTACTCTGATCCTACGGCTAATAGTTAGCGGTTTCTAATTTTTTTTATTTTTTTTTTTGGGGGGGGGGGGGGGGGGCTCTTGCCTCTCCCGCTGAACCCCATCTCTTCGTAAATCACAAATCCTTACGATGATGAGAAACGAAGCCGGCGCGAGATAGGCAGTCTTACGTGATTCCCTCCCATCTCCGGCCCAGGTGTTAGGATTTCAATTTTCTACAATTAAGTCCGTCAGGCCGACAACCATTGCAAAAGTACCCAATGTTAGTTTTTTTTTTTTTTTTTTTTTTTATCTTGATCTTTTTGAATGTCTATAAAATAGACTGTCTTAGTCTTTTACCTTCAACCCCGAAAATTTCTTTGTGGTCTGTCGATGAGTTTTTTTTATCTTGATTAATCTTTCTCAATTGTCTTGGTCTCAAAAGCTCAATTCCACTCTTTGCTTTGAGAATTGGAATTCTGATTTGACTTTTTCTTGGTGTTTGGGGTTCACTATAGCAGCTTGGCTATTCTTTTCCACCAAAATCTCAAGTTCTTCATAACTCAATTAAAGTCACCCCTTTAAGTTAGTCAAAAATTTGCTTGACAACTTGGTCTGCTTGACATAACATTACTGAAATGAAATTGGGGGTTAAATTTTCTATCTCAAGAAAATGTATCCTTTCACTATTTATGGTTGATGGGACGGATTTTATACCATTATTTCCTAGGTTTCTATGAAATTAAATTGATGATTTTGATTAGTTTTTGTGTATTTTTGAGCAATTATGTATTGTTGGGGCTTAATTGTTATCCGGGGGTATTTTGATCTTTTCGTATTTTATCCAGATGTAATAGTTTATGAGGTAAAAAGTCGTCCAAAGATGTGCAAGAAAAAGTCAAGGTCAAAGTGCAAAATGAAAGTCAACAAAGAAGATGGAGCAGCGAGTCAACTATTGGAAGTGAAGAAAAACAACTCAGTCTGTGTGGCAGACGGACTGAGCACGTATGGAAGAGTTGATCCCGGATGGAATGAGCGTACACGAATCGACAGTCTAATCTAATGGTCATTATTGAGCTATTTCTTCTCAGATTTCACTCTCTGTCTAACGAAAGGTTAAGATTTAATTTTGAGATCTTCATCCTAGGATCAGGATTGGGCGGTTTCCGTTTACCCTCTGTGACGATTAGGAGCTTCGTCCAGGATCGCTATATCTAAAGAGTCTCCGTCACCTACACTCTCCGTCTTTTGCTTGCTCAAATTCAAATTAAAAGGTGATCCTGAATTGTGAAGTTAGTTGTTGTTAAGATTTTCGTTTCTCTTTCCTTTCTTTTTTGTTGGATTAATGCAGATAAATTTGGTGCAGCAATTTCGTCCGGTTAAAGGGAATCCCTTTATTCATTTTGGATTCGAAAGATGCTAGGCGATGATTGATGATTGTTGATTGCTGATCTATGAGGCATGAATACATCGGTGCTTGAATAACCATTCCTAAGGTCGCTTACTATCTGTAAAGTTCTTCCCTCTTTTCCTTTTACCAGTTTGCTGCAGTGTAATGTATTGGTAGTGTAGTTCTGGTTTATTGAGACTAAATCACTCTCTGGTGTATGGAAAAAAGTTAAACGAGTTACATGGTCGCGACGTAATCCTAAGTGGAGTTGGAAAAAAGTTCTCGAGTGTTGCAGAATTTGATCGACTCAGTTGCTAACGTCAAGCTTCAAGAATTGTTTTATCACATTTGAAGGATCTGCTAATGATGTATGTCAATCCAATTTATTGTTCTACTATAGTTATATTTTCTTGAGTACTGGATGTTTGTACTAAAATTTCTATATGGCCACTTTCCCATACATATGAGGTTCTCTAATATGATGTTATTTCAATTATGTATTTTTGGATTATGGCCAATATCATTTTCATGTTAGTTATTTGCAGTTTTCTCATAAATATTGTCGTTATAGTTTAAGACTGCGAAATGATTTGATACGTTATAGCACAACGTGTTTGCTTTGCTTTTAAGTAACTTGAAAATTTGACTTTCATTTTAGTTTCCCCCTCCTACTCATGTATTTACGCTTTATCTTTCAGGGTCTCAAAGTTTCTAAATTTTCTGTGGTTGCCAAATACTATTACCTCCGTCGCAAAATGAATGTCCTTTGATGTTCTTGATCAATGAACATTCATTTGGGACGGAGATTAGTTTAGTTTGGAGTTTTGTCTCTCTCTCTTTTAATTATAGTATTTTGTAATCTCTTCTACAATATAACTTGCTCTAACTTCAAAAGAGTGAGTCTGATTTGCCGTGGTTCGTTACTGATCTGTTTAAGTAGAGTTTTGAGTGTTACCGAATTCTTGCATGTGAAAATTGGTTGATTGGATATAATTGATACAGTCAACTGGTGAAGAACTTGCTTGGAAAATGGGGAAAAAAGCCGCAAAGGCAACCAAGAAGGATGGGTTATGCTAGGAATGTGTTAGCACTGAGAGTTTAATTGTCTAATTGATCAGAAAACTTATATTTGCTTTTAAAACATATGTATAAAATGTCACCTGAAAGTGTTAATAACGTTGGTGCAGATTTAGAATAAATTTTGTGCAATTAAGAGAAGCTTATTGTAATATAGATAAGCTGTCAGGGATCAACTACTTTGTACACTTCTAATCAATATTTAAGGTTATGTTTTTAATTGTTGGCTTGAGTTAGGTTATGTTTTTGAGTTATTGCTAGAAGATGAAAAGCAACCCGAGTTTCTTGCCAATACACACAAAGTTGAGAGATATGTCACCTGCATCACCTTCTCTTAGTCTGCTTAAAAGTCTTCAAACTCAACACCGATTCGACTCCTCCACGCATTGTGTTTCGCGTTGCTTCGTGGTTATACTTAACTTAGTTTGTTGTTGTAACTACAATTACAATCAATCTGGCTTATGGATATTTGACTTTTATGATTTGGGTTTGTAGAAAGTCATATGGGTTATGCTTTTGTGTGCTTATTTTTGTTTATACTTTTTAGTTTTACTTTTAGTTCCATTTGTAAGTTTGCAAGATTAACTTCATTTGTAGAATTTCCAATGGGAAGCAAATATGACCCGTGCCTTGGCACTACGACCATTTTTATGCGGTGGAAGGAGCAATATAATTTGATTTTCAAGAAATTGGGAGAGCTTTCAATAGTGTTCATCTTTCAATTTTCTCACTTTATGCACAGACGTACTGTCACCGTGCCATAGGCACGGGCACGCGTACTAGTCTATATTACAATTGCAAGCAGGAATAACCGTTTTATAAAAAGTGGCTGAGATTGATTGGTAACCACCATAAAGAATGGCTCAGATTAATCCCTCTGGCACGACGGTTCACGGACAGCAGTTAGTTGATGAGCAGCGAAAACACAAACCCCACGTCCAGATCGAATGATGGTTTGGCACACGCAGAAGAAGAGAACACTGTGAAAACTATGGGCGCTCCCTAACACCTGCGAAGTCCGTGATCTCGCCGTCCATGATTCGTTCAGATTATTCTCCCTTCATTCCAAGGTAACCCACTTAGGTAAAAATTGTTCAATCCCTTAAATCCGATTTTATAATTACTTATCTATTTTGATATCCGTACAAATTTCGATTTGGATTTTTGATTTCCTATATGCTTTTGATTTCCTGTATGGTTTTGATTTTATAATTACTTATCTAGCTTCCTGCGATTATTGCCAAGATCATATCTGATGCATTGGGTTTTCATTTTCGTTTCCGGCAAAAAGAAGAAGACCATTCTCCCCTACTGCACCCTCTCCATTCACGATTCATGTGTATGATACTGGCAAAGCAATTTTTACTGTTTAAGGTAACAGTCTCTTGATTGCACCTGATCGTCCCCATTTCACCTTTTCATATGTTCCATACTTCAATTTATGTTGCTTCGGTTGCACAACCTTACTTATTTGATGTACTATTTGCCTAATTTTGATTTTATTCTCAGGTTTATAAGATGAAGGTTGAAGTTGACTTCAAGTGTTGGCGATTGGGCATCAGAGGATTTTCGTCCAGAGTGTATGATTTTGTGGGGCTGCTTGCCATAGGTAAAATCTACATATTTGTATTAGTTAAAAGCTGAAACTTTTTTTGGTTCATGTGTTACTCTTATTTCTCTAATCCCTCAAATTGAGTTATTGTAAAGCTAATGTCAATGGGGTTAGTGTGCTTGGTAGTACTCTTATATAGTATCTCTAATCCCTCTATCCTCTCATTCCCTGTTTTTGTTTAGGTTTTCTCAAGCAAGAAATGGGGCGTGCTTGAACGGCTTTTAAGAAGCTCAGTCAGACGTGAGAGTAAGTGTTTCACAGTGCGTGCATAATGATTTTTGACTGCTAGGTTTAATTTAACATTTATTTGGTAACTGAAGTTTATTACATCGTCATTTTAGGATGGAGGGAGTATTGTATGTTATTGCGTTCTCATTTGGCAGACCTTAGTTTGGTATAACTCATACTCTTTGAGGAGAGATATGAATAGTCTCTTTTAATTTTTTATGAAGTTTAATCAACAATACTCCTTCCGTTTTAATTGAAACTACACACTTTAGCTTAGGCTTTAGAATAAAGAAAAATGTTAGTGGAGTAGGAGTTGTGAGTATGAATTGTGATATGTTACATGAGATGGGAGAGAGTGTTTGACTTCGATTGATCTAATTGAATTGGGTGTAAGGAAAGAGTGTTTTTGTTAGTAATTAAAGATAAAGTGTTTCATTCATGTGTAGTTTCTGTAACTGTATTGTTTTTTTTTTATTATTTATTGTTTTTTTTTATGAGAACTAATTTGAGTTGGGATTTTGCAGAGGAAAAACTCAAATTGTGGTAGTTATGAGCGACACTTTGTGGGAGATTGTTAGTCATGAACCAGGTGTTTGTAGGATTTCCTTCATGAAGACTCCTCTTGAATCAAATTGTTACAAATTAAATGTCTTAGATAATTTTTGAAAGTGGGTTCTAATAAAGGGTTCTAATGGTTATTCTTTGCATTTAATGCGGATATGCCTGTGAAAGTTCACTATGTTTAGCTATTGAGCTGTATACTTCTACTTAGTTACATATTGTATGGTCAAGCCACTCTTGGCTTTTTAAGTCCACTTCTTATTGAACTACTCTCGCCAGCCCTAATTACTGTATGGAGTATTATTTTTTCAACGAAATTAAGAGGGGTGTCTTCAATGCATATTTAATGACACATATAATACTTAAATACCTCTAATGAAATTTCTTAAGGGTAATCTCGATCGGTCTATGAGTAGGGTGTACCATAGCAAGTATTCTGCTTGATACTTAGGAGTATTTATCACTCTTACCAACCTCTTATATGTCGTCATCTCTCGAACTTATCTTCTTAATCCGTTAATTGCTCATGGATCTTATGATTAGAAAATCACATCGATATCCATAGGTAAGGGGTTGTACGTATAAGGTAGCATATGCTCTGTCCGTCCCAATAAAATTACACACTATGAGATGGGAGTTAAAGGAAAAATATTAGTGAAATAGAAGTTGTGAGTATGAAAAGTATTAGTGGAGTGGGTGTTGTGGACAAAGTCTTTTATAACATTTATCCTTTTCCCCAATATATGTAGCTATTATTTTCAAAACGCACAAGTGTTTTCCAAAGCACGTAAACACACTACATTAAGCAATTATTTGGGGATGAACTTTAAACTTAGGCCATACATCAGTCTCAAGCATGCATTTTAAAATTTGTACTGTCACTATTGTTTCTTACTGACATGGTTTTATTTTGTCACCAATTCATACTGGCACCGTGCCATCCGGCACGGGCATAGTACTAGTCTATAATACAATAAGAGTCGGTAATAACTGAATCATAAATAGTGGTCAGGATTGCTTCTCAACCATCATAAAAAGTGGCTGAGAGTAATCCAAAAATCAGCGTTTCCTCCCCTCTTCTCTCTTAGATTGCCGATATCTCCTCTCTCTGTTTAGTGATCGACCCAAATCCTTTCTCCGTTTACAAATACCATTGCTCCCCAAATCCTTTTTCCTTCTCTGATTTACCTCGCTTGGTCTATGTTTATTCTGTTTTTGTATATTATTTAATCTTTAAGCGATCAAATATCAAGAACTCTTTCTTGATCTTGACTGCTAGATCTAAAAGGGGCTATATGAATTTATGATTTATTGATATTTGATTCTTAATATTAATCAACAATATTGTTTCTCCAAACAACTATGTTTCATATGCTCAATGGCTGGTAAAAAGATATTTATATAGGTCCTAGTCCTTAACCCTTAAGGACCTAGGAAACCTAAATCCCGTCACCGAATTAAGCAGTGGATTTTTGGTCAAGGCAGAACTGGCACGGTCATGCCAATAGGGTCGCCAGTGCCTTGCCTTCTGCCGATTATTGTCACGGTCGTGCTTTGTAATCGCCACGGTCGTGCCATTTGGCACAGTTGTGCTTCATATCCCGTACTGTCGTGCCAGACGAAAATCCTGCCTTTTGCCCTTTTAACAATTCGTTCTATTGTG
This sequence comes from Campanula takesimana, assembly GCA_026119855.1. Taxonomy (NCBI): domain Eukaryota; kingdom Viridiplantae; phylum Streptophyta; class Magnoliopsida; order Asterales; family Campanulaceae; genus Campanula; species Campanula takesimana. The sequence goes on from JAOWBW010002564.1 coordinate 32,408, forward strand.
TGTGACCCTATAGGATTATATCAAGTTGGCAATGGGTCCAAACACATTTTGTCCTCATAAATCATGAACGGACCCTAGCAGGCCATTATGACTACCCAAATGATACAACTTTATCAAAGTTCGTTAATCCTTCATAAAACATATTACAATCCTTTTGTCCACGATGTCATTGAGCGTAAGCCATAGTCAATGGTCAACTTATAATGCCCAATACATTTCTCGATCCCAAATAGTTTGATAACACAAATGACATCGATCACATCAATTCATTTGAGCACGGCCACGCATTTCATCAACACTATTCATCGAGGGGCTCAAGCTTGACATCTCTCATAAAGAGGGACAAATCCCATCTTAACTTATTGCACTTCCTTACATAGCTTCGATCATGCCAATCATATCCTTTATAATCACTTGGTTAAGAGTGACGTTTGAATATGTCAAACATGATCTCCATTATGTGGAAGATCGCAATAATCTCAGGTACGAGGATTCTAATGATATAACTATTAGAGGTTTAATTATGACATTATGACCATGACATAAACCTTCATCTTTGGGTCATGTCCAGTATGTGTTCCCCAACATATACCCATAAGTTTAACTTGTATCCCATACACATGATCATCGAATTAAACTTATACTAGTTCTTCATAAGTACTAGGGACGGAGATTATTATAACAAAACATGAAACAACAAATAATAATCCAAAACATCTCTTTATATAAATAAAAAATGATAACAAACATTGTCAAACAACGTGCTAAAAAAAACATGCCTAGGGCATATACACCAATACTGTTAACAGTTATTAAGAGTTAGAAAACATTGTTCCTGTCAATGCATCAACGCCCATTTTCTGTCCTGCAGATTGGATTTGGTTTCAATGAGATCTTGATAGGTTTTTTTTTTATACTTCTAATATTTGGCAATTTATTGAAAGAAATGGCAATTTATACATTTTTTTTACTTACTACCTCCGTCTCAAAATATATTTTTTTCTTCATATTTTTGATATATCATGGTCACGGGGGAGAAACTGACATTGTTCTTCTATTTGGTAGGGGTTACATGATTTTAGACATACTCCACACTGTCAATGCATCAGCTCCCATTTTGTGTCCCACAGTTTGGATTTGATTTCAATGGGATCTTGATGGGGGTGGGGTGTATTTGTTCAGACATCAAATTCACAGTTTTCGTTGAATGCCATAGTTATGTTCCTATTTGTTTGATTTGGGGTAAAATCTGGTAGTGTTCATAAGAAGATTAAATACAATAAGAGTCAGTAATAACTGAATCATAAAGAGTGGTCAGGATTGCTTCTCAACCACCATAAAAAGTGGCTGAGATTAATCCAAAAACTAGCGTTTCCTCCCCACTCTTCTCTCTCATATTGCCGATATCTCCTCTCTCTGTTCAGTGATCGACCCAAACCCTTTCCCCGTCTACAAATACCTTTGCTCCCCAAATCCTTTTTCCTTCTCCGATTTACCCCGCTTGGTCTATGTTTATTCCGTTTTTCTATATTATTTAATCTTTAAGCGATCAATCTCTCATCATTTGCCCATTACTGCAACACAGGTTGAAGTCTCTTCTCCCTCTAATCTCTATATCTCCATTTACATGGTGTAGTTATTGTTTGTTAGTGGGTGTCTTTCTTTCTTTCTTTCTTTCATTCCAGCAAGCAAAAGGGTTTTTGTGTGTGTTTTTTTCATGGAGATGGGGAGAGGAAGGAAGAGGAATCAACAACTTTAGTAGAGAGTGTACTCCCGACTTAGCCAAAATATGTGTTTGGTTTGATGGGTTCAAATGTGAATATTGGATCACACTTTTGTCGTTCACTTATAGAGTGGGTTACTTAATGAGTCGTTAGTGTTGTTTTCAGAGTCCTTACTGTTCAAATACTAAAATAAAAGGCACTTGATGTCCATGTACTTACTAGCGCATTCTTTTTCAATAGATGATAGGTTTTGCCAAAAATTTGTTAAGGTTCCTTTTGTAAATAGGCAGAATTGCAGTCACTAACTTATGCTTTTCTGAAGAAAAAAAAAACACTTATGCATTAGAAATCTCGAACTCTTGGTGTTGAGCCCCAACTTCAAAAGCCAAACAAATGCGATTAGGTTTTGGAATTGAGAGAGGATAAGGCAATTAGCCGCTCTCTTCAATCTCCCCGTACTGTCACCGTGCCATTGGCACATGCACAAGTACTAGTTAACAACATAAAGTGATTTTTTATCAGAACAAAACTTAATTTAAAGTAAATATAATCTTGAAGTTTCCTAGTTTAATAAAAATATGAGTATAATTGTATTATTCAATAGTGAAATAGTTTTTAAATTTCTTCTTACAATTCGTTTGTAGTATTATTATTATAAGTGATCAAATACAGATTAAAGGCGGTCAATAACAGATGGTTAAACACTGAATCGAAATAGGACTACATAATCAATTCTTACAACTTGATAGGAGAGAAAATAGTGACCTTAGAGTATTTATATGAGTTCAAATCTCCTGTACCACTTTTGTGTGTCACTCCATGTACCACTTGTAATCCAACCGTTCACATGTTTGCATAATATTACAATAATACCAATCTCAATAACTGTGAGCCATTAGAATATTAGATCACTTGTGGCACATGAAGTGGTACACGCAGTGGCATAGAGGATTTGGACTCTAATAACACAGGCTCTAATACTTAACAAAAGTTTATGAACGTTTTAGGAATTTAGCCTAACACGTTGTTTGAGGTAAGTTAAACTTAAAAAATAAACATTTAATCTTTTTTTTTTTTTTTTTTTTTTTTTCGGTTTGCTATCAATTTCGCTCACATTTTTTTGCTTACAATACTAGTTTGTCTTCAGTCGATACTCGACGGGGCATTATAAAATTGTGAATTATAAAATACAATTAAATAAACATTAAAATGCATAAAATGAAAATTAATGATTAATTTTAATTTGAGTTTTGTTGCTATGCTCTAGGGAAGCTTAAATTTTGAATTAGGATGTAAATTGTCATCATGATTAATTGACCAAACGTTATTGGATGAAAACATCTTGAATGCCACGTGGAATTCCACGTTATAAAACCACGTGGCGGAGAATGAATAAAGACTCTACTATATTATATACTCTCTCATTCCATATTTATTGCTATCAAATGAGAGTGTATGGAGATTAAGAAAATATATTAAGAAAATATATTTGAAAAGTAAGTATTGTGACTGTGTAGGAGATAGAAAATAAGTTAGTAGATAGTTATTGTAAGTGGATATGAGAGAGAAAAGTGAACATTTTTTAGTAAATATCAATAAGCATGAGACGTCTAAAATGGAAATAAATAACGATAAGTATAAGACGGACGGATGGAGTTTATAGATCAGTGAAATAAAATAGTTGCACTCAAACACAAAAAAGTAACCACAGTGCCAGTGCACTGATTAGGAGTACAAATCTTCTGTGCCACTTCGTGTACCACTTTATGTGCCACAAGTGATTTAATGACACACAGTTGAGATTGATATTATTGTAATATTATGCAAACATGTGAACAGTTAGATTACAAGTCGTACATGAAGTGACAAAAAAAAAATGGTACATGAGATCTCAAACTAACTGATTAGCCGTAACAATTCCAAATCTCGCAGTGAAACCATAGTAATTTATTAGCGCACCACTGACAAAAATACTACGAAACAAACAGACACTGACAAACACTTCCCAGGCCCACCTCTTCCAAAATGCGTTTTAACAATCAATGAATCTGCTGTGCTGATCCACGGTGTCACCGCGTTTACCTCTCTCTTCCACTTTTCTCCAGTCTCCCCAAGTCTTTTTCCCCTTTCCCCGTCTCCTCCATTATTACAGCTTCCCTTCCCTTTTCTGCCGCCATTGTCAATCAATCAAGCTCCAACTCCGCCTCACTTGACTTCAACTCAGGTCTACTCAACTCACACAGATCTCTCAACTGAAATTTGGATTGGTTAAGGAATTTCATGGATCGAGCTCTTAATGCATCCTTTACCTCAATTGTTGTTCCTTCATAATATACAGAAACGGAAGAAGTCCGCCATGATTGACCCTCCCAAGCAGAAGCCTAGACCCAGGCTGGAGCGTAAGAATGCCATGAAGAATATCGTCTACGAGATTCCTTCCGTCTCCTTTTCCTCCTCCTCCGCCGTTTCATCTCCGGCGTCGGTGTTGGATGGCTCCGCGGCTATCCGGTCATTCGAAACCAAGTCTATTGCTGATCGTACTAGCTTCCGATTTGAGGGGAACAGTGAAGACATCGACCGGGTTTGCCGGAGTTTGGGATTCTCTGGGCCGGAGGATTTTGCTATTCCCATGGCGGCGTGGGAGGCTAGGAAGGTTAGATCTTCTACTGAGGTTTTTCCTAGGTCTAGATTGTTTCAAATGGACAGGGGTAACTCTAATTGTGAATCGTCTACAAAGCTGGTTGTTGAGGGTAGTGTTGAAAATGTTAGGGTTTGCCACGAGGTAGCTGAGGAGCCTGTTGAGTGTGCTCAGTTGTTGTTTAATGAATGTGATTTTTCTAATAGGTTTAGAAACAGTGTTAGGGTTAATGGTCGCAATGGAGGTGGAATTAAGGGTGTTAGACCGCCCGTACTAGCTCCTCCACCTTCAATAATGAAACCAACAGTTGATGATTCGTGCTCCACTTGGGATATTTTGAGATCTTTTGCTCCTGATGAAAATGGAGATTTGGCCGTGGGGAATTTGGGAGGTTTGTATAGTTACTCGGATGATGATGAAGAGGATGAAGATGTCACTGTGGGGGTCCGGAGGGTAGGAGAGGCTGCTGAGCTATCAGAGTCGAGCTCTTTTACCACATCTAACGAGGATGATTCCTCTAGTTCTACCACTGAGCCTACTTCCAATATATCCCCAAATGGCAGATTTAGACGGAATATCACCTTTTGGCAAAAGGGTGACCTTCTTGGGCGTGGCTCATTTGGATCAGTATATGAAGGGATTGCAGAGTAAGTGCCATTTCCTAGTAAAGTCGTTTGCTTTGCTCTCCTTATGAATGTTGAACCTTCATTTTATTGTTGTCGCAGTTCAGCTACATACTGTTGCATAGTTGACCTGAGTTATTGTTGTATACCCCCTCCGCCTTAAGTATAAGCAAAACTCATTACATGCAACAATATTTGATACTGTTTTCCAAAATTACCCCTAATTAGTTCTCTCTTTTCAAAGATAATTGCACATTCCTAGACATTTCATTTGAGGATGTCTTAGTAACTGTATCTCATTTTGTTATTTTAACTTGTTTAACTAATTCCTATATCTGTGTGAAAGTGGTTAATTTTGCTTATGATTAAGGCCATAGGGAGTATTCCTCAAGTCCTTATATTCCAAGGCACAAGTTCTTTCCATAAATGTATATCCTTTTCATATATTTCCTAGAACATAGGTGAGAATGGTGCAGTTGATGGTTAAATTTTGGTTATTCCAAGTTTAACGGATTTTTTGTACTATGGATCCAAACTATTCTAAATGCATTGGTTCAAGAAGATATGCTTTGTAGCAGGTATGATCATTTACAGGAACTGTCCAATATATAATGGTTGTGTAGAAAACAATTTCCCTCTTTCAAGTTTCCTTTTGTAGTGCATATATCTGAAGTCATTCATTTTGTGTCCACTGCTCTATGAACAAGCTAAATCGTTTATGATAGTCAGAGACAAATCTTGATGATCGATTTGTGTTTCTCCCGGCAGTTATTACTCTCTCTATTATAATCAAAAGAGTCCTACATTTTATGTTCTAGGACCATCCTTTCAAGTTGTCATGTTTAGACATTAAGCTATGTTTAGACTTTATGCTACTCTGGTGATCTTATGATTTCTTATATTTGCCTTTTATGCTGAGCTTAAAATTAAAAGGATATGCATGAGTATGGCTTGTTTGGGGATCTTGCATTGGACTGAGCATAATCTCGAACAAGTTCATGTAGCCGATGCCAAGTAACTGGGACAATGGTTGAGTTGAGGTGTATTAATGTAATAACACCAAATTAACTTAATCCATTAAAATAAGTTTATATTTAGACAACTACGTTAATGCTTCAAATGTATTGACTGTAAATGTGGAGTCTATGGGTGGATCAGAGGGAGCATATTGGTAGTCATCCTAGTAATTGACAATGTTTTGATAGCATTGTTTAATTTATCGAAAAGGGGAATCATCCAAAGCTACCCTCTCTGAAATTCTACAATGAATGTGGAAACTCTTTGCATTTATAGTTGGAGTTGTTGTTTCTCAAAGATGCCAACTATCGCTTTTGAATCTTATTAGCTGATAGTGAATACTCCCTGTCTCAGCTCACTTGACACTTATTTTCATTTTGGTCCGTCCCAACTCACTTGACACTTCCCAAAATAGCCTACTTTTTATAATTTTATATTCACTCTACCCCACCACTCATTCTCTCTCTTCATTTTCCACCACTCAATTTATTCAACCAACACTACTATTTACCCCACTCATTCTCTCTCTTCATTTTCTACCACACGCCCACCTCTTGGGTGTCAAGTGAGGCGGGGCGGAGGGAGTAGGTTATAATTTCTATTCTGGCAGAAGCAACTTCCGATCCTTTGTTAAGCATTTTCTTATCTTGTTCTCTTACAGTGGTGGATACTTCATTGCTGTGAAGGAAGTTTCATTACTAGATCAAGGGGAGCAGGGAAGGCAAAGCGTTTGCCAACTTCAACAGGTAAACTATGCTGTCTTTTCCAATGAGTACTTCATAGTTTTGTATTTAAGATGTCTTTGACAGTTGTCTTCAGTATTTGTTTCCTTCTGTGACTCACGCTTTTTGAGCTCATCCGTGGTTTGATTTTCCAGGAAATTGATCTTTTGAGCCAGTTTGAACATGAGAACATAGTTCAATACTATGGCACTGATAAGGTACTCTTTTTCTTGATCTTCACGCTGAACCTTCCCATGGGTGCGCAGCTCTTCACCAAAATGACTACAAGATTAAGTTAGACCGATTGCTTTAGCTGAGAGTTCAGATTTCAGAAGTTAAATAACACAGACTCACACATTCTTGAAAGAAAAGGATCAGTAAAGAAGATGTGTTTGATGCAGTGTTTTTTTTCAGGGTTTTTATTTGTTAGCAATATAATCTTACCATGGGGAAAGAGGAGAGAATAATATTATATTAAGCTCAAATTTGATTTGGCAAGTGGCAGTAACTTTGCATTGCACAATTCCCTTTTGTATCAGTGAGATTAATCAATGGCATGAGGACTAAGGTAGGAAGGTGGATACCGAAGTGAGAATTGTCGGGAAAATTGTATCTCTTTCATCTCAGCAGGCTTTTTAGCATAATGCCAAAGCACAGGGCATGGCATCTTGTTGGGAATGATTTAAGTGTAGAACTTCATGGCATCTGGTTGAGAATAATTAAGGCTATAACTTCAGAGTTACATCCAATTGGCTATTCTCCTTAGTTTGAGAAGATAAACTAGGTCATGTCAGGACTGGGTAATTTTCTGTATTATATGCTATGTAGTTAGCTTGTAGTCTTTGTAGGGTTCCTTGAGAGTGGATATTACAGAATACAATAGATGTTTCTGTGAGATCGATAAATGGGTTGCTATTTGTCTTCATCCCATTATCTGAAACTGTTTTCTTACAAACTGGGTGTAGTTAACCAATTGAATGGTACTTGCAGGATAAATCAAACCTTTATATCTTCCTCGAGCTTGTGACCAAAGGTTCTCTTTTAAGCCTCTACCGGAAGTATCATCTTAGAGATTCCCAAGTCTCAGCATACACGAGGCAAATTTTGCATGGTTTGATGTACCTGCATGAGCGTAATGTGGTTCACAGGTGATGAAATCTGACACCTTGTAATTGCACTGTTGACTGTATATGTTATCCTTGTCATTTCCAGTCTTTCTGTTTTTTCCTTGTCTCAAACATCATATGAACCTTTGTGGCTTTTGAACTTGTGTTCCTTATTTCTGTTGTAACTCAAGATCATGCCATATGGCTTATTTCCCAAGTCTGCTGGTTACATGGGAATCCTTGAAATTGATATTGCGAATGTAGCACATAAAGTTGCAGAAAGCATTGCATCATTATTTACAGGTTAACTACTTTTGTAATGATACTAGGACTAGTACATGATTGACTAATACAATAAGGACTAGGAAACACTACAGAAACAACTAGGATTGCACTGATACTAATTCTACTTAGACTAGGATAACTTAGGTACTAATAATCCTACTTCATACATGACAATAATTCGTCCCTAAAAAAAAGACACTTGTGTTTATGAAATGCGAAAGGAAAAAAAGACTCCCCCCTACATTCTTTTCCTTTGTTTCCTTGTTGTCTGTCCTGCATCATTCTCCCCGAATTGAATCTCGAGTGTCTAGACCATGGTCACGATTGTGAAATAGCTTATATAGGAGAAGAAACCTTTGGAACACTTTTGGCTCAAAGATCATGTCTTTAAACATATCTTCAGTTTACATTCATGAACATCTTCAGAGAGAACTGTGTTGGGATTCAGTCTTCACATCTTCGTCCTCTTTAGCAATGATTTAGAATTCTGCCTTCGATTCAACGATGATGATTTTATTATTTATTTATTTTGTTTATTTTTCTTTTGGGGGGATGGGGGGTGGGGTGGGGTAAAGGACGGGATCGTTCTACTTGAATTGTCCATTCATAAATTAAATTATCCCTGATTCATGAGGCATAACTTTTAACTTTGATCTGAGTCATCTGACTATCGTATCGGAATCCTGACTCCAACCTACACTTGCTTGTTTTCCAGGGATATCAAATGTGCAAATATATTAGTAGATGCTTGCGGATCAGTGAAGCTTGCAGATTTTGGGCTGGCAAAGGTTCCACCTGTCTTACTTCAGATTTGGCATCTTCATTTTCTTTGACATATTGTTACGTTGTTTTACTCTCCAGCTCTTTATTCTCTGTAACCATTTTCTGATACCATGTGCAGGCCACCAAATTAAATGATGTGAAGTCTTGCAAGGGAACTGTATTCTGGATGGCACCTGAGGTTTGCCCTTGACTCAATTTCCCCAATGAAGAGCTTTCATGGTCCTAAGTTTCAATTTCATATATATATATATATATATATATATAGGTAGGTGCTCAAATGAGAACCTAAATATCGTGAGAACCGTGAGAACCAATCATAACCATTAGATTAGAAAAAAAATCAAGAGTCCATATGTTAGATACAATTGATACACTTAGATACATTACAAAAAATACAAAAAATTCGATATTACACTTGGATACAATAGGTTAATAAGTATTGTATCTAAGTGTTGCACTTGGATACACTATGTTAAAAACTAATGTATCCAATTGTTTTTCGAAAATTAAATAATGTATCCAAGTGTATCTAACATCTGGACCCTTGATTTTTTTTTCCTAATCTAATGGTTATGATTGGTTCTCACGGTTCTCACAGGAGCGCGACCCTATATATATATATATATATATATATATATATATATATATGAAATCACTCATATTGATATGGTTTAAAGTGCATCATCGAAACATTGGGGAAGGGGGTTTCGGCTATTTGTTTATAGGCTGTAGCTAGTAGCTACCATGATAACGTTCAAAATGTTTTGGTTTGCCAGTGTAGAAATAGTATCATCCAATTTCGTTTGAGTATATATGCATGTGAAGAGTTTTAATCTTAAGAAAGTTACTACTCCCACCTTCCCAGAAGTGTTATATTTGACTTTTCACACTAATAAAAGAATCTCCATAATTAAAGTTTATTCCCCGAACTGCCACTATTATTTAGATCTGTTAACTAGTGAGTCACAAAGCAATAGAAACTGTATTGAGCAAGGTGTACAGTAAGAACCCAAGGTTAATAATTATTTCACTTTTAGAAAGTGGACAAACACTTTGATACAAATAGTATATAGTTAGCCAAGACAGTCTTTTTGGGACGGGAAGGATTATAAGATGGCTTCTATCTTCAGCATTCTATTACTGAAGTGGATTCTTTTCGTAGGAGTAATGTTATTGAATCTGTTGTTGAGTTTCTCAAAATTTAATCAACAGAATTCGTTGCAAATCCACTCAGCTTTGAATCACATAACTCTAATCTCGAGTAATTTAGTTGCCTACCAGATATTAATTGATAAAGTGAATGTAGGGTCTTCCCTGGTTTTGGCGCATTTCCCAACCCTTGTTGATTCTTTTATACTCCCTCCGTCCTAAAATGAATGTCCAAAAAAATTTCAAATTTACTCTTGATCAAGGGCAAATTTGAATTTTCTTACACGTTCATTTTAGGAAGGAGGTAGTAATACCTAAAACCCGGGGAATCACTGAAGGTATTTAGCAGGCGATGGTGTTTAAGGTAAACAGTGAAATCACTATACATCTTACAATGCACACTTCTCATTTGGACCTATCTTTTATAATGTCATACAAGTTGGGGGTTTGAACTGGAGATGGGGCTTATACTTGGAGATTTTCTCTATTGATGTGTTATGCTGACTATTCAAAATAAATTACACGGTCTTTGTTAGGTTCATGAATGGTCAGTGAGGAAGTGATTTATTCATTTGCTAATTTATTTGGCTGTATACACTTCTTTGAGATGTGAGAAGTAGTTGTTTCTAACTGTGAGTTTTGATCCTACAGGTTGTAAATAATAGGAACCAGGGGTACGGCCTTGCAGCAGATATATGGAGCCTTGGTTGCACTGTCTTGGAGATGTTGACTCGTCAGCTTCCATATTCACCATTGGATTGTGTATGTTCTCTTTTCTTCTATCTCTTGTTCTATATCTATCTAGAATGTTTGACATGGCTATATTTCTAAGAGAGCTCTTTCACAGCTTGGATCACAAGTGTACGACTATTTAGGCTTCATATCTTTTAGCTGGAACCCCATTGGTCCTTGCCATGTAGAACTTTTCCCTCCAACCAGGCCTGGCGTTGTGCCATAGCCGGCAAAGCATCCGCTTCGGGCCACCCAAAATTTTAGCATATTAAGGGCCCCTAATTTGTACTCCTTATATTAAAATTAGCCCCCCAAATTTAATCCAAATTGTAACATACTAATACTAGATGACTATCTCACTAGCCCAAATGTATGTCCATCTCAATGCCAAGACGACATTTTTTTTTTAATTTAATCGAACTACAAGGACTCTTCTGAATTTATACCCTTAAAATGTGTAAAGTGATACATGAGTAGCATTTATGGCTATTATCGCCTTTCACGCATCAACACAATCTCAATTACGATTTTTAATTCAACAATCAATTTTTCAGTATGTAGTAAGATTACCATACGACCGGCGTCGTCGAAGAAGATTGTCTGGTTCGAAAAACCATTCCTTTCACAATCTCTAATAACTCATTTACGCTTCCCGCAACTAAAATCGTTATTTTACTTAATTCTTAAATTTTTCTTCTTTTTAATTGAATATTAAATTGTTTATGCAAATTGGTTACCCGCCAAGTCTTTTAATTTGGCTCATGATTTTGCTTCTAAATATGCTAAATTGTGAATGAAATATTTATATTTATTAGTTTTTTGTAGTGATTGTTCAACTTTAATTTATTTGAAAAATACATACTTAAAAGAACGAAGGCCATCGAAAAGTTGGCTTTGGGGCCAAATCTCACAAGACAGGCCCTGCCTCCAAAATGATACTCCTTTGTCCCAGAACCATGGTCCCTCTTTCCATTATTGTTTGTCCCACAAAGTTAGTCTCATTTCTAAAATTGAACGTTAAATCTCACTTGACTTCCTAAACTACCCACAACAAATAATACTCCTCGCTTCACTTGCATCATTCGTGTTTTAAGAACAACCATGGTGCTAATGTTATTGTTTAACACCACCAAGGATAATTACTCCCTCTGTCCCCGAATAAATGTCGCCGTTTTTCGGACGTTTGTACTTGAGGTTAATGTAATCATTCTAGTGAAAATTTAAAAATTGTTATTGGTAGTATTTTTATTGGTGTATCAATAACAAGTTTTACAATTTTATTAAGATAACTAAATCAACCTAAATTTATCGCTCAAAGTTCCTTCGTACAAATGTCCGAAAAACGGCGACATTTATTCCGGGACAGAGGGAGTACAAAAAGAAGAATAAATCACTAAAATGGTTGAATAGTCAAAGGGGACTATCATTCTAGGACGGAGGGAGTATATACAAAGATACAAATGTATGCTATATTTATTGTTATATGTTCTCTTTTTGTAACTGCCGTTCTGCACAGGTTCGGTGAGAGTCTGAATTTTCAATCATATTGCACCCATGCAGTTTATATAGTTTCTTAAGCAGAGTCCAATAATGATTTATGATTTATAGAGAAAGATAGGTGTTTATGTGTTACTCTCTAGACAGTCACAAACATTCATTTTGGTCACTATTTAGTAAAAAACAGTCATTTAGTCACTATTCGATCACAAACACTCATTCTGGTCATTATTCGGTCACAAACACTCATTTTGGACACTATTATGTTCTCTTTTCATCAATATCTTGAACAGTATGTGGTGCTAGCTTTTAGGTGCTCGTTTTTCCCTTACTTTTCCTTATTGTGGGGATACACTCCCTCTGTCCTATAATAAATGTGGCATTTAACTTGGCAACGTTTTAAGGAATGCGCTTTACTTGTTTGTACATTGCTTTTACAGTGGTGAAATCACTAAGGTGGCGTTTGTTTTTTTTAAGTGTTAAGTCCTGAAATCTGAATTCACATCTGAATCAATAAGAGGCAACGTCTGAAGACTGAATTCTGAATTATTCAAGCTGTTTGTTTTTTCATCTGAATTCACATCTGAATTGTTTTTTTTTAAGTGTTAACCTTTTGAAATATTATGTATAAGTATGAGAATTAATGGATAATAATGGATTTTTATTTGCTAAAAGAAAAGTGAAAAAGAATTTTAATTATTGTTGCTTCTAACACCATTCAGACTCTAATCAAACTTCATTTTAGGTCTGATTCATTCAGACTCCATTCAGATCAAAAGTCTCTATTCAGATCTGAAAGCTGAAAAAAAAAAAAACAATCTGAATTGGAGAAGGTCTGATTCGCTAGACATTTAGACTCCATTCAGATCTGAATGAAAAAAACAAACACCACCTAAAATTGTTTCCTTATTTAGAAGCATGACATTTATTTTGGGACAAACAAAAAAGGAAAGTGCGGCATTTATTTGGGATGGGGGGAATATTTGACAAGTCCTATGCTTGTGAGAGGTTTGAAGCAAAAAATGGTGTTTACTCAATACTATCTCCATCGCAAGAGAAGAATGATGTTTGATTACACACAAAATGCAGGAAAATGTTCAAATTCAAGATAGGCAGGAAAATGCAAGTAATATTTCAATTTGTTGTAAAAAAGTTTCCTTAAAGGTAGATGATACTCATTGACTGTGATGGCCTGGTTGCTTACGACGTTAGTTTCAGGGGAGCACCGGCATGCAAAAATGGCATACTTTAACCTACAACTTGCAATGTCATAGTATAAATGGGGAATAGCAGAAATGTCAAAGTACGAGGACCAGTAGCGAATTTAACCCAATTTTCACTGTTCACTCTGAGAATAACACACCTGAGAAGTCTTACAGTAGAACTGCTAATCTATGTTTTGGGATTGAATTAAGTTGGCACGCAAGTATTTGTTGTTACGTTTGAGATTTTATCCTTGAATGTTGACTATTTTGACGAGAGACGGAATGATTTCAACCACAATAAATATTGCCATTTGAATACAACAGAGAAAAGGATTAACATTTTGACAGATCTTCTTCTTATGACAAATCAGATGCCTGCACTGTTCAGAATTGGAAGGTCTATTCCTCCCCCTGTTCCTGAATCTCTTTCTAGAGATGCACGAGATTTCATCTTTCAATGCCTTCAAGTTAATCCAGATGCACGTCCAACTGCTGCTCAGCTATTGGACCACCCATTTGTAAAGAGGCCACCTCATTTATCCCCGGGATTCGCTTCTCCTATTCATCCTGGTAGGCGGTTGGTTTAAAGCTGCAGAAGTACAAGTTTAATGGATTTAAAGGTACACTTATTTTCTTCTCTGGAAGTTGTGGAAGTTGTCATGAGATGATTCTTCTTCCCACGTTATTGTTTTCTTAATTTTTGTATAAGACAATGTTAATACTCCTTCGGTCCCAAAACGATTGTCCCTAAAGCCAAAAAAGATTGTCTTATTTCTAAATATGACTATAATTGTAGTTTAATTACAAGAATGTACAAGCATGTAAAGCATCATTTAGATAAAGTTTGACTTCTCAAATTTTGAGATGGAGGGAGTATTTTGCTCTTAAATGGGGTTAAGTATATTGTTCTAGAATGGGGTTTAAGTATATTGCTCTAGAATGGGGTTTAAGACTTATCAATAGAATGGGGTTTTTACGTGGTACTAAGTATTTTGCAAAGTGCTCTATCAAAAACCTAGATATGCAATGTACTTTTCATGCTTTTACTTATGGAAATGTACTTTAGTTTTTCCGTATTAGAAAACCTACTTTGTTAAATGGTGGGAAACATGCAATATACTAATAGAAGTCATAGAAGCTGCTAATTTTTCGTTAAGGGAGTGTCTGAGACGTGGTCTTCCATCTTCATGTAAGCCACCATGTTGCCTCGATACTCCCTCCTTCCTTCCTGGAAAGATAGGCCATCTTTATTTCGTGGTTAATTTGGTGTTGCAACATCCATTAGATTTGTAATTGCTAGCATATTTTTAACTATCTTTGTCCCAAAAAGATAGTTTCATTTGGTTTTTACGGTCAAACAATGAACTTTGGCCAACCATTAATGTCAATCTTATCATCCTACTGAAATTTTATAAATTGTTATGGTCCTTATGGATAAATCATTAAGTGAATTTTCAATAAAATTTTCGTAGGGAAGACAAGATTGACGTTAATATTTGGTCAAAGTTCACTTGTGTTGACCATAACAAATAAATGAGACTATCTTTCCGGGACGGAGGTAGTATTATTATTATAAAAAGTACATTGCATGTTGTGTAAAGAACTAAGTACATCTTTGGTTACTGGGTGAAAACACTTTCCATATTTGTCACGTGTTTCTTGGAGTGACTAAACATCTACTCCCTCCGTCCCAAATTGATAGTCCCATTGGACTTTTCAAACATTTTAACGTTACATTATAAGTTTTGGATATTTAGTGATTTTGAAGCCTTAATTTTGAAAATGTGACCATCTTTCTCGGACAAACAAAAAGGGAAATGAGACCATCATTTTGGGACATAGTGAGAATGTGCTGCTGTACTGCAATTATTTGATACATTTCCAGCAACGCCACCAATATTTCGTCTCGTCACTAATAAAAACACATTTTTATGTTGTTTCTTGTTGACAGCTCTGCTAGGTTGGATTTCTCTACACTGTAATCCAACTCGGTTTTCGATTGAGTACTGCAGTCATTCTTTCTATCTTCTCATTCCTTAATATCAAGGACTTGTAATGTCAAATGTAACTCGTGTATAGTTTCATTAAAGAGATCTGAAAATCAATCTTCTTGTGAGTCTCTGTATCATGTCAAATTACGATGATTATGAAAAGAGAGAGATTGAAATGAGAAAAGCCATATGGTGATTATAAAAGTTATCGCACATGGAATTTGTGGTTTTGAAGTGCATATCAAATTTTAAGCTTCATCGTGGAGGAGTACAACCGGTGCCCCTTAAGTTGAGATGCATTCATGTTTTTTCTCATCTATTTACTTGCAGCTCGAAGTGATCTCGAGACAGAAGTCGGGCGTGGAAAGAAGCTTCAAAGATGTCTGTCATCTGGACTGATTTCCTCCAACTGATTTAACCCAGTTAGAGGAAGAAGGAAGGAAGTTTTGGATGTAGTTTTTGAAAAAGAAAAAGGGTTCTAATTTAACCCAGTTAAGGAGTCACGTGCAAGGCACGTCTTCAAGTGGAAATCATCATTTTATTTTTGTCTTGAAGAAAGTCACATGAGCTCGACGAGCAGTCAGATCTGTCCATGTTTTTAACATACATTCAAAATTGGCCAGAATTTGGATAATGTGTTGAGACAGTGTAAGAAATTTGCAAGTCTTGGAACGTTCAATCCTATATTGCTACCACGTGTGAACTTGGTTATTGTACGGTGCAATTTGCCCTTAATAAAATGTAAACAAGCACTTGGTAGTATGGTGCAATTTGCCCAACAAAATGAAAAATAAAATGAATTCCGTTAATACTAGTTTTACGTTTTGAGTAAGAATAATATTAGGGGCATAAAAAATTCACAAAATCTTACTCACAAAATCCTAGGTGTCATAATTTTATTGGTGATTTTAAGTAAAGTGTGGCGGGTCCATTATCGATGCAACCAATAAAATATCGCCACCTCATTTTGTGGGCAAGATTTTGTGTCCCTAGCATTGCTCTTTAAGTAATACTCCCTCGGTATTATTTCAAACTGTAAATTTGCTATCTTAGGTATTCCACTTGAAACTGCAAAGAATAAAAAAAGGAAAAGTCATACTCCCTTACTTCACTAGCCATGTTTATTTAAACACTTTTAAGCCCAAACTATAAAAATGAGAAGAATTTTTTCGGGACAATGAGAGAAGACATTAGAAAAGATTATTTTGAGACGGAGGGAGTAATATTTTTCAAATCAGTGAGACTCACTTGTAATATTAATATCAAGGATTAAATAATAATTTGGTCCCTAAACTTGGCATTTTTTATTAGTTTGGTCCTTCATGAATAAATTTTATTAGTGTGGTCCCTTATGATGGCTTTTTTTGCCAGTTTGCCCCTTCCTTCTGTGAGATTTTTCAAAATGCCGAATATACCCCTGAAACTAATGATAGTTTGGTCCCTAAACTTGGCGCTTAAATTAATTTGGTCCTCCATGATGGATTTATATCTTAGTTTGCCTCTTTTATTTATTTTTACAAATTTTCTGCTATAAAATTATATTTAAAAATTGTTTATAATGCGCTAAAAATAATTAATTAATTTCAAAAGAGTTTTCAAATATTTTTCTCATCTAATTTTTTCGAGTTATTCGACCTTAAAATTAACTCTTTGATGGGTTTGCATGTTGACAAAGTTTATTTGATCTTTTTAGAAAAATGTAATAATATACCTTTAAAAAATATAGTGAGAGAAATAAAACATTTCAGTAAAAAAATTCTTTTAATAAATTCAACAATTTCATTCAACCGATTCACATTCAAACAAAATCATTTTTTTTTAATAATTTGTATTTAAAAAAGTAAATTCATTATTTATTTCATGGATTAAATATATCATTTTTTTAATTTTTAAATAGTTGATTACCGATTCCTTAAAAATAAGATTGAAAATTAGCAAAGTATATAAATGGCAAAAATAATAATAATATCAATCGTGAGTGACCAAACTATTTAAAAATTATAAAATGATGCCTTTAATCCATGAAATTAATAATGAATTTTCTTTTTGAAATCCAAATTATTTAAAAAAAAGTATTTGTTTGAATGTGAATCGGTTGAATAAAATTGTTGAATTTATTAAAATAATTATTTTTTAATGATCTGTTTTATTTCTCTCACTATATTTTTTAAAGGTATATTATTACATTTTTATAAAAATGATCATATAAACTTTGTCAACATAAAAACCCATCAAAGTGTTAATTTTAAGGTTGAATAACTCGAAAAAATTAGAGGAGAAAAATATATGAGACTCTTTTGAAATTAATTAATTATTTTTAGCGCATTATAAACAAATTTTAAATATAATTTAATAGTAAAAAATTGTAAAAGTAAATAAAAGAGGCAAACTAAGATATAAATCCATCATAGATGACCAAATTAATGTAAGCGCCAAGTTTAAGGACCAAACTACCATTAGTTTCAGGGGTATATTCGGTAGTTTGAAAAATCTCACAGAAGGAAGGGGCAAATTGGCAAAAAAAAAACCATCATAAGGGAACACACTAATAAAATTTATACATGAAGGACCAAACTAATAAAAACTGCCAAGTTTAGGGACCAAAATATTATTTAATCCTAATATCAACTATCCACCTATTATTTCCTACCTTATTATTAAATGTACCTGTCATTAGAGCATCTCCAATGGAGAGCACCAAATTTGGTGTAGGTTTTACACCAAATGTTACACTTAAAAAAAATCTTCTCCAATGTATCACACTATTTTTCACACTAAAAAAGAATATTCTCTATCCACCTCATTTTTCCACTAACTCTCATTGTTTTACACAAACAATACTTGAAGTCTATTATTTTACATATAAACCCCTCTCTTTTAATTGAGATGATATAATTATCTTAAACCAATATTTGAAATTTAAAAGATTACTAAATATTTAAATATTAAAAAATATATATATAAATTAGAAAATTAACCATTAGATAAATATGAAATACATTATTCATATATTACTAAATATTTTGTATTATATTTGTATGACTTTTTTTTGTGTGTAATATTATGTTTTTATAATTATTTTTATGCAGTGTACTTTTATAATTAAGTAAAATTTATTATATAATTTATTAACATATAAGTTAATTAACATAATTTACAATGTGTGAATTTTTAGAACTTAGATGGACTAAATGTGACAAGTGAAACATTTACACCAAATTTGGTGTAATGAATAGTGTTACACCAAATTTGGTGTAACACTATTCATTTACACCAAATTTGGTGTAAAATATGGTGTACATTGGAAGGGTGAATAGTGGTGAATTTAGTGTTTTAGTGTCAATTATAGTGTCCATTGGAGATGCCCTTACTTCCTATACACGTTTTTTTTTTTTTCAATTTGAGACGGGATGGAAGAAGTATTTTATACAAACAAGTTTGCAAAGTTTGGTTATTATTACAAATATAGTTAGAAATAAATAATTAATGGGAGGTTGTGTTACTAATTAAATATTTAATCATTAATTTACAACTAGTACTCTCCCCGCTTAAAGATGATAGTTTTGTGTTACTTTTTAAATATTTTAAAATTATTATAAGTTTTAAAAATTCAATAATTTTGAGGTTTTTATTTTAAAAATAAGACTAATTTCTAGAGAATAACAAAAAAGAGAAATGAGACTCTCATTTTAAATTTGAAACGGAAGGAGTATATTTGTAATGAGGTGGTCTCTTGTAAGAACACCTAGATCCGTCTCATAGAAGAAAGAGGCGACCCATGACCCGCGTGCAACATTCTCCGCGAAGCATAGGATTTCAACTCATGCTCCACTCAAAATCTGTCACGTGGCAGCGACCTATGACCCTATTTTATTTTATTTTTTTCCCAATTTTTTTTTTTTTTTTTTAGTTTTTATATATATTCTTTTACTGTTTTTTTCGTTTTTCAAAAGTAATACTTAGTATAACCAAATGTAACAATTGTGTTACTTATAAAGTAACATTGTTTATAAGTAAACGTAAAACCAGGTTTACAAAAAAAATGTCATTTTACTCATCTTTCAACTATAATACTAACTATAAATACGTGTAACACTAACAATAACTAAATGTAATTATCGTTATACTGAAATGTAATAGTGTTTTTTCAGATTTGTGTTTTTGAGTATTTTGATTTTATTTTTTTGAAAGAAAGTAACATTTGAAAAATAACAACTTATATACATGAATGTAATTCTTTGTACAAGTAAATATAACACTTTAGTAGATGAAATTGTAACAGATTTTTATAGATAATGTAATACTTTTACATGTATCATGATAAATTAAACCCATTGTAACTTATTATTTGAAAACATATGGATATACTATTACACAAGTAAACGTAATTGTTTTACAATGTTATTATACAAGTAAAATGTAACATTCATTTATAAAAATAGTTACTTTATTATTTTTACAATGTTACTAACACAAGTGTTTTTAGTTCTAAAGTGTAAAGGGTTGAATTATTATTTTTCTATTCATGTGTTACAATTATGTATAAACACTGTTACATATAAGTAACACGTTCGTTATATTTTAGCTATAATAAGTATTACTTTTGGCAAATGAAGAAAACGTATAAAAAAACATTGTTAATTTTCTGTATATATGTATTACTTTTATCTATACAAACTGTTACATTTAAGTAACACGTTTGTTACATTTAGTTATAGTAACTGTTACTTTTGGGAAACCGTAAAAACAAAAAGAATATAAAAAATAAAATTAAAATAAAAATTGCCGCGGGTCATGGGTAAAAAATGACCCATCTCTACTATGAGACGGGTCATAGTATTCTCATACAAGTTTTTATTATTTGTAATTTACCTTAGTAAAAGATGAAAAGCCAAATGAAAAATGATGTGGTCACAATGGGTAAAAGTGAGTCCAAAATGAAAACATCCGAATATTCGCACAAAAAGCGAAAGGGCCGAAATCAAAAGAAAAGCCACAGCCCATTACGCCACGAAACGCATCCTTCGCCGACGTGAGGGGAGGAGGAGAACCAACCCAGCAAACATCGCCCCGCCCCCCTCTCTCTCTCTCTCTCATCCATCAATTCCCACGTTACATACGATCAAACCCCGCCCGCCCCTCCGGCCAATTCATCCCTCTCACGTTCAGGTACGATTTCAACCATTATTCATGAATCATGCACTCCCCCCCTAGGTTTATACTGTCTTGATGTTTTTGATGTAATTGAGATTCTGGTTTTTTTTTTTTTTTTTTTTTTTTCTGGGTATTTTTTTTGTTTCACCTTTTTCTATTTTGGATTTTTTTTTCTTAATTTTGTCTGACTTAATTGAGTGTGATTTGGAAGGTTGGTTTGACCTATATTGTGCATTTCAAAAATGTATGCTTTCCAAGGTTTTATCTATTGTTGTTGTTTGTGATGTAGTCGAGTTTTGATTTTCTGGGCATCTTTGTTTGTTTTGCGATTTGCTAAGCTCAAAATCTTATGGGGGTTTAAAACTAGTTTCTAGGCTTTAAACCCTCCCCTCCCCCCAATTGCAAGTTGAAAACCAATTCCACTGCTTAGAAATCTGGTAACATTGTTATAAAAACTACTCCCTCCGTCCCAAATCTTATGGGACTATCATTTTGGGACGGAGGGAGTACTTTTTCCATTATGTTACAGATAAACTAGTTTTTTACAAAACTTATCCTTTGGAATGTGGGTTCGATCTCTATGTTATTCTGGAAATTTCACCCTTATTGAATATTAATATGTCACTGGCTAAAGAAAAAAAGGAAATAATGAACCCTGACATAATTTATCATCCACTCTGCTTAATATCATGATGGGTATAGGGTGATTAAACCTAACTAGTGATCTGTATTGTGTTCTGGGTATCTTGGTTTTGAGTCCAATGAACCTTCTCTGTTATTCCTGACATGTTGCTTGCTGGCTGCACCAAATCCTTATTAATGTATCTGTTGCTATACTACACAAGTGTGATTTTATCTTGGCTGTCAAGATCGGTATTTGTTGTTAGACTTGAACTTTTTGGGTCGAAATCTTAAATGCTTTATTTCTTTTTAGTCCTTTTAAGTGTACCTGACCCAATAGGGTTTTCAGTACAGTCATTTGGTTCAGCATAACTTTGGTCGTTCTTCTTACTTACTAGTTTAGTAGTGTGTGCAAATATGTCCATATATATTTTTCATGATGCAATATTTGAAAAGTTTATATATTCAGTATGTTGGCAAACACAATTTACAAGATGAGATTATTAAGTGGTGAAGTAGAATGGTAATTATAACGGGTAGAATAGGGAGAAAACCAAAAGAGTTCAAGAGTCCAGGAGTCCACTAAGCCCCAAACCCTGTTAAATCATCTAGGCATTTATAAATTTTTCTGAACCCTGTTCAGTTTGGATTAGTGTTGGATTTGCTCTTGAGTTTTGTACCAATCTTGCGCAGGGAAAATAAATTTCTATCATAGTGTTCTACTTTTAAGAGAACTGTTCTAAACTGGACCTTATTGATCATAGAGATCCGCATAAGGCCGTAAGGGGCATGGACATCAGTTATAAAGAAACACTGATTGTGGTGTGTGTGCGATGACCTTGGTTTGGGATTGGTCTGAATGATGGAAGATTTATGTTGCCAATACATTTGATTGGGACTAAGGCTGAGTTGAATACCAACTGAAGAGATGAATGCTTAATCTGGGATCCTATGTTATAGCTAATTTTCTCTATCTTGTTTAATTCTTGAGTCTTGACTAATTGCCTTGCATAGTTTCTTGGAAATTTGTTGAAAGAGATTTAGTAGGCATGTAAAGGTATCCAATTGCTTGTATAAATTTTTAAAGAAAACGCTTTCTTAGACCCTTCCATGCCTGCATTGGCTGAGCCTCGCACATCGGGTGTCCTTGTTGTACTTCTAGAGAAGTTTATGCTTCTCTTTAGTAATCCTTCCAAGTTTTTATCATGTCAACCTTCAATATGCCATTGTATTTGTTCTATTCCCCTCCGAATTTATTCAGTAATGTTTCAGATAACACCCAGCTTGAGCATGTCCTTTGTTTCTCTTTTAGCTCAGTCCTTTCCCTTAGTTTGTTATAGTTTGACTTGCTTTTAATGTCTTACAATATTTAAGTGATAGTTTCTAGGATTTGCAAGAGAATTATTTCTGCCAGGAGCCTAGAATGGTTTTAATTGGCAGGTGGGGAGGGTGGGGGGGATCAGCTAGGCTAATTTTGAAACGAATCCTTTATGGCTGTATCAACATCCAGATTGTTTGCGGTTATGGACGAAACTGGTTCTCAAAGGGTTAAAAATTGTAGCGGAAGGACCTTAGTTGTGATTAATCAAAGAAAAGAAATGACTGATTCTAAGATTAGTTCCGTGATGTAGGAGCATTCTGTAAGTCCTTTTGGCTTACAGAAGAAGTAATACAGTAGAAACTTGAAGCATATTTGATGAAGCTAGTAATTGTATATGTATAATACCCTCCCTCCATCTGAAAAGCGAGATTCCCTTTACAGAGGGTAATTATGTATGTGATACAAATATTGTTTAAAAGTCTAGTTGCCTCAATTTTCTTTAGAAACCAAATCGAGACCCTCATTTTGATTTTAATGGGTACTTTTCCTTGTTATATAACTCGTAATATCATGGTTGATATTGATAATGAATGTTAAATAAATGCATACATCGCCTGTTAGATAAGGCCCGTAGAAAGGTTATAGTATGGTTAAGAACTGATAATGCTTATTAACTTATTCAGTGTCGAAACTAGGCTTCTCTGAGAAAGTGTAGTGAACTTCATTGTCACTCTTTTAGATACACCTTAGATTTTTTTGTAGATTAAGTATCCATGCCAACTTCATTGCCTCTTTGTATTTTCTTTGTTTTCAAAAAATATACTCCCTCTATTCCAAAATGAATGTCCGAAAAAATTTCAGATTTGCTAAATTTTGCTCTTGATCAAAAGCAAATTTGAAATAATTATGGACTTACATTCTCGGACGGAGGTAGTAATAAAATGGTGGCAATCCTTTAATCTTTCTCTTCTCATCTTCCTGATTGATGTGAATGGTTTCTGAACTACACTTGTAATGTGAATATATGGTACTCTCAGTGAAAATCCTTCATTTTGCTCCCATTTCCGACCCTCTTTCCTCTTGGCCTATTTCAAGGCTGTCTAAGGTCAGACATTTACATCGCCCATTGTGCATCTAATAATTTGTTCGACACTAATGTCTATCAGCAACCGCGTAGCCTTTGTAATCCTTTGTCCAATATCAGCATCTCTTATTAACATAACAGAAGTGGCATAAGGTTGTTCATCTGGCTTACTTATTCCTAATTGTATTTGAGTTCAAGCGAATTCACGTTTCTCCATATAATAATGTCGGTTATGGAAAAAATGATGCGTCCAATAAAGTGGAAGTACATAGAACCGAAAGGGTAATACTTGAACGGAGAAGAGAGAAATAAATATTTACCTTAAATTACTATAACTAAAATTTAAAAATAAAGATAAAAAATATAAAAAATGAAAATATAATGTAATGCACTTTTCAATGTGGGTTGTGGATGGTGTGTTGTATGCTGTCCTGGGGGCTGAGAGCCTGAGACTCGTTTTAATGTAGGCCTTATATGCTCTTTTGTTTGTTTGGCTTTGCCCCCCGGTGAATTTTTGTTTTTGTACAACCCCCCAAATTATGCATGTGAACTACCTTGCAGTTTCATTGGAGTATCCTTTTATGTCAATTCATCCATTTTTTCACTTTTTCTAACTGGATGCACATAGTCGTTCTCCCAAGTTGTACACTTGACAACAAAGATGAACCCCCCCTCCTTTTTTTTTCTCTCTGGCAAAGCGAATTGATGATACTTCTATGCACTTTTAATTGTTAAATGACCACTTTCTTTGTTGGACTAAATTCAGTCTTGCGTTTGCATGTACTCATAGTTGAAGTGTTGGCTTTTCGAGTTAGCATTATATGGTTGATTAATGTGCTTCTGATATCCTTACAATAATTTCATTACTAACTAAGATCATAAGGAAATTTATTGTAGTAACTTTTTAAAATTTAATTGAAAGAGGAATCTCACAATTTAAAATATCTGGAAAATGATTTTCATTCAATGCTCTGGTGACTCAAGAGAATCATCTTTTTCATAAACCAACATTATCACAAGTTATAATGGAATTTAAGAATTCGCAGTTCCATTATTATTCGACATTCATCATGAAATCATCTAATCCCATCCCTTTATAACTTTATCCCGATATATACTCGCGCGCGCACACACACACACAAGCACACACAGATTCTTTTCTTTCTATTTAACGTTTGTGGGTTGTATCAGGTTTGACTTGTAAATGGGTAAAGCTCAAAAGGTTGGTCAAAGATCCGTTTCACGGAGTCATAGGGTAACCCCATATCCCTTGCCAACTTGTGGCTCAAAGGTTTTGCAGCGTTCTCAACAGAAGAAGAAAAAATCTAACAAAGCACGCGAGAAGAAGGATTGGGATGATGCAACTTGCTCGGTTTGTTTGGAGTTCCCTCACAATGCAGTTCTTCTACTCTGTTCCTCGTACCACAAAGGTTGCCGCCCTTATATGTGTGCTACTAGCTACCGCTATTCTAATTGTCTAGACCAATACAAAAAAGCCTATACCAAAGTCAACTCAACCCAAAATGGGTCAACTGTGGAGGATCCATATTCAAGCATAATCTTACTTAGCCCCGATGAAAAGCTTGAAGGCTCTCAACTTCTTTGCCCTCTTTGTCGTGGGCAGGTCAAAGGTTGGACCGTTGTGGAGCCAGCACGCAAGTATCTCAATACCAAGAAAAGAAGCTGCATGCAAGAAAACTGCTCATTTGTTGGAAACTATAAACAACTTAGGAAGCATGTTAAGGGAGATCATCCACGCTCGGGCCCACGTGAAGTGGACCCTACATTGGTTGAGAAATGGAAGAAGCTCGAGAATGAGAGAGAACTAAACGATGTGATGAGTACTATTAGCTCGACAATGCCCGGTTCAATCGTAATGGGGGATTATGTTATAGAAGGGGGGAATTTCCATGGTTTTGCTGTGGGTTCCCGGTTTAATCATAATGGATTAGACCCGTTCGGCAGAAGTGGGAATGGGCTCTTTGACAGGGTTTATCCATCATGGGATGAAGATGAGTTTGAAATTGAAAGGGGTGAAAGATTTGTCGATTTTCTCTCCCACAATAGTACTCTCCGTCAGAGCAGAGTGCTATTGGGAGGTTCAAGGAGGGGGAGGAGGCGAAGACCAGGTAATCATCATTTTTACCCAATGATTTTGAAGTTTATGTCATTTTATCCTCCCCCCCCCCCCCCCCCCCCACAAACCTTTTAAATTTAGGAAAACAACATTATTACCACTAAAAACAATAAATCTTGCGATTTTGCCCCTTAAGTTTATGAAAAATTACGACAATATCCTAATTTTGAACCCCTTTCAATAAATTCGTGGCTTCGCCACTGCAGGAAATGGTGGCAGGTAATCAAAATATGGCAGGAGTGGGGTTGACTCGAGCTGGTATGTTAGGACGATTACTTGGTAATTGCTCTTCTACTTTGATTTAAAACAACAGCTTTCCTTGCTCCAATGAGTAGGTATTTAGAATCTCAAAGGTAGTTTAGTGACAGTTTATCGATTTAATTTATGATGGTATTTAGAACAAAGTAAGGAAGTATTTCTTTACATCTCCAAGAAGTATGTTTTTTATTTGATTCCTTTTGTGCTTATTTGTACAACTTTTCTTGGGTTATTTTATTGTACACGAAAAACTTGTTTTACACTAATTTAGTGTAAAACCTGTTTTGAGAGTCAAGCTCAGTCTAAATAGCGTGTACGTAAAAATACGTTCTACCACAACGCCATGGTACGCATTTTACATAAGAGTAACACTTTCGTGTTTATAGCTGGGTCAAACTTGTGGAAATAATTACATGTATGCTATCATCACTCCAAGCTGAATAGCTGGTCAGCCTGGTCTGGTCATTGAATGGCATACTTTGGTCGTGGAGATTCGGGGCCGGTGCAGTCTGTCTGGCTAATAATTGTTGGATTTTAATACTCCATTCGAAATGATTTTTCCATTTTTTTTTTAATACAAAGTTATGAATTTCTGTAAATGATCCAATATGGGATCTATACGACGTGCGACTGTGATTCAACATGGATGTATGCAACCTGAATCGTCTGGATCACTTTTCAATCGAACCCTGAATCTTCCGTTAGAGCTTTAATACCGATTATTAGAGATTTGGGACGGTCGCACAGCAACCTAATCCAAACTAGTAGTGCCAACATAGAGAAAATCAATCAACACATATAATACGAAAGGACTAACACAAGATTTATTAATCCAGTTCGTCAACTTATGAATACATTTGGGTGGCGTTGAAAAGACGTGCTTACAACTTTGCACATGTGATCACACAAATACGAGCATAGTTACTCTATATGCAAAACGTTACCTCTCTACACAGTCATGGCACGGGGTGGTGGATGGCTCTCCAAAACCCCCTGCCTCCCTAAACACTTTTCCTTCTTCAAGAACAAATGTTTATGGCTGCCATATTATTATGTTTATTATTTTATACTCTTTTGTTTTAAAATTATTTTCTAATTTGTTATTTTTCGTTGTCCTAAATAGTTTTTCATAGTTCTATAATTCAAGCTTAATTGTGGATAAATACAACATAGCTAGTGCAACAAATATTTATATACCTTATAAAGTTTGAATAGTCGTATGTGGATATTATTTTGGAACAAAATGTTTACCAAAAAGCACTAAAAATCCAAACAGGACCAGGAAATCTAGATAACACATATGCGCTCGAATAAGTATTATAAAAAACTAGTTTTTTATTTTTTTTTCATAATAGAAAAACTAAATTTTATATCATTACAACAGGTGTTCATTGTGATTTTTAGCTTGTAAATGAATGAGGGGTATTAGACCTTCTTTATCAACAATCCAACCCAATCTTTTAATAAAATAATATTTTTCTCTCCTCCACACACAATCTACAACTCAAATCACCTTCGTTCCTTTTTTATGCTTTATTCACAATCCAACCCAATCCAACCAAAATATTTCTTATTCTTTTATTATTTATACAATCAATATCAATTTTTAGCTTTTTATTTTTAGCTTTATAATAATTTATATAAATATATAACTTATAATTGTAACACAAAAAATGTAACATAAGAAAATATATTAACATATGAAATTGAGACTAAAAAAGATTATTTTTAGATTGTGTTCCAAATTATATTAAATTGGTCTCTATTTAATGAGTGTGAAATATACATGATTTTTGATAAAAAAAAAAAATACTACTTCATTTGTTCCAAAAGACAAAAAATGAAGGATCATTTTAAAAAAAAATGTTCCAAAATAAATGATAATTTAGAGGAAAAAATAATGTCCTTAAATGTTTTTTTTAATTATTTTTGGAACAACGGAACTAAATGGTTGTAAAATAAATGTATAAATTATATTTTTATAGATTGTTAACCATTTATGGGCTGCCACATGTCCCACAAAGTTGACACTTGAGATCGCAATCCCGATTGGTTGAACGAACGGATTGCCAATCTCTTGTGAATTTTTCTTTTTTTTAATTCCATCCTTTTTTGTCTTTTCGTCACGATTTTGCCCAACGTTGATAAATGAGGTCTTAAAACTAGTTTTTCCTAATATTTAAGAAAAACTAGTTTTTTTTTTTAAAGATTTTGTCCTGACACTTTATGATTCTTCAATAAACATAAAATAGGTGATATATAAAAAAT
The DNA here is from genome assembly GCA_026119855.1 of Campanula takesimana. Taxonomy (NCBI): domain Eukaryota; kingdom Viridiplantae; phylum Streptophyta; class Magnoliopsida; order Asterales; family Campanulaceae; genus Campanula; species Campanula takesimana. The sequence continues at coordinate 60,723 of JAOWBW010002564.1, forward strand.
TGTGCTCACAAAAGAAAGGTATTTTTTAAGAGCAGGTCTCCTGTGCAACCGCCGCACCGTACGATGGCGCACGGAGCTGAGCCATATTTTATTTTATTTTTTATTTTATTTTTTGCCACCCCCAACTTTTTTTCCTCCCAACAAAAGTAACACTTATTATAACAAAATGTAACTCTTTTTTTTTCTCAAATGTAACACTTTTTTTCTTTTCAAAATGTACCACAATTTTGCTGCAATAGATTAAAGATAACATAAAGATTGACAACTAAACTAATGTCACACTTTTTTTTTAAAGGAATATAGCACTTTTTTTTTCAAATGTAACACTTTTTTTTTTTCAAAATTAACATAAGATTAACAAACTGAACTAATGTTACATTTTATAAAAAAATGAATGTAATATTTTTTTTCTCAATTGTAACAGTTTATATTCTTAAATGTAACATTATATCTGAAATGTAACAATTTTTTTATTGAGAAAGTAACTATCGAAATGCAAACCCGATTATATATATGAATTTTTACTTTTTTTTTTAAAGAAGAAAGTAACATTTACTAAATAAAAATATTACATTCATCTATATAAAAAATTATAATCATATATTCACTTTGTTACACTTCAAATATTACCTTTTTTTTTAACCACAAAAACTATCAAACTATTTAAATTTTCTTGTAAAATTGCTGTTATATTTGACTGTAAAAAGTGTTACTTTTTTAAGATGAAATTGTTACTTTTATCATAACAGAATGATACATCTCAGCTGACAAGCAGCTCAAAATTTTTGTGTGTGAAAAATATGTTTTTTTTTAAAAAAAATTAAATCATAGCATGACCGATGTTTTATTTGTCTCGTCGAGACGAACACAACGGTATTTTTAATTTTTTTCTGAGTTATCAATATCAAGATATAGCATTTTAAAATTATTGAGGTTTTTTTTTTAAGTGACACGTGTCGCAATCTGGGGAAGGGAAGGAGGCTGGAGCGGGCGGTCGGGCGGGTTTGACCCGCGGGGCATGCCCGTCGCACGCCATATACCCGCCGAAGCCAAGAATTTGTCTTTTTTTTAAAAAAAAAAATAAATAACCAAGAACCAAAACTAAAAGACAAAAACTTGTACGAGAACATCATGACCCGTCTCATAGTAGAGACGGGTCATTTTTGACCCATGACCTGGATCCATGACCCACATGCCAAAAAATTTATTATTATTATTTTTATTTTTTTTTGCTTTTTTAAAATTTTTTATATATATTTTTTGGTTTGTCAAAAATAATAGTTACTATAACTAAATGTAACAAACGTGTTATTTATTTGTAACAGTTACATAAAAGTAATACATATATACAGAAAAGTATCAGTGTTTTTTTTTATGTTTTATTTGTTTGCCAAAAGTAATACTTATTACAACTAAAATGTAACGAACGTGTTACTTATATGTAACAGTGTTTATACATAATTGTAACACATATGTATAGAAAAGTAATAATTCAACTATTTACACTTCAGAACTAAAAACACTCGTGTTAGTAACATTGTAAAAACAAGAAAGTAACAATTTTTATAAACGAATGTTACATTTTACTTGTATAATAACATTGTAAAACAGTTATGTTTGCTTGTATAATAGTATATCTATATGTTTTCAAATAATAAGTTACAATGGGTTCAATTTATCATGATACATGTAAAAGTATTACATTATCTATAAAAATCTGTTACAATTTCATCTACTAAAATGTTACATTTACTTGTACAAATAATTACATTCATGTATATAAGTTGTCATTTTTCAAATGTTACTTTCTTTTAAAAAATAAAATCAAAATACTCAAAAATAAAAATTTTCTGGAAAAACACTATTACATTTCAGTATAACGATAATTACATTTAGTTAGTGTTAGTGTTACACGCATTTATAGTTAGTATTATAGTTGAAAGATGAGTAAAATGAGTTATTTTTTATTTTTTTTTTGTAAAACTGGTGTTACGTTTACTTATAAACAATGTTACTTTATAAGTAACACAGTTGTTACATTTAGTTGTACTAAGTATTACTTTTGGCAAAAAAAAAAAAAAAAACAGTCAAAAAATATAAAAACTTAAAAAAAAAAATGATTTTTTTTTGGGGCTAATGAGTCGCTGCCACGTGGCAGATTTTGAGTGGAGCATGGGTTGGGATTCTACGTTTCGCGGAGAATATTGTACACGGGTCATGGATCGACCCGTTTTTTTCATGAGACGGATCTAGGTGTTCTCACAAAAGACCACCTCAAACTAAAATACCCAAACATGGCCATATTTTCTTACCGAAGGAAGATATTTTAGGAAAGCAACCCTTCAAATATTGGCAAATACTTATATGCGGCGGTCTCACCATGTGAGACCGTTCCGCTGCTTCGCGCATTTCTCTCCCATGCTACAGCCAGCCACAGTCAGCGGTCGGATTAAGCCTCCCCCTTCCTAGGATCGTGACACATGTCGCTTTAAAAAAAAAAACCCAAACAACTTTAAAATGCTATATCTTGAGATTTTGAAGTCGAAAAAATATTTAAAAATATCGGTGTGTTCGTCTCAACGAGACGAACAAAACTACATAGGTCATGATATGGTTTGATTTTTTTTTTAAAAAAATATTTTTTAACACACAAAAAAAATTGGGGTGTTTCATCTCATGAGATGTAACACTTTCTTATGAAGAAAGTAATAGTTTGGTCTTAAAAAAGTAACACTTTATTGTAAGATGTAACAGCAGTTTCGCAAAATAATATAAATAGTTTTTTGTGGTTAGAAAAATAATAATTGAATGTAACACAGTGCATATATGATTGTAATATGTTATATAGATGAACGTAACAGTTTATAGGTTAAATGTTGCGTTTTTTAAAAAAAATGAGTAAAAAATCATGTATATAATCGGTTTTGCATTTCAATTGAATGTAAAACCCTAGAAAAGTGGTACAATTGAGAAAAAAAAATGTTACATTCATTTATTATAAAATGTTACATTAGTTTAGTTGTCAATCTTATGTTATCTTTAATTTATATCAGCAAAATTGTGGTAAATTTTTGAAAAAAAAAAGTGTTGCATATGAGAAAAAAGTGTTACATTCCTTATAAAAAGTGTTACATCTTCGTATAAAAGTATTACTTCTGTTGGCGAGTAAAAAATGGCAGGAGAAAAAAAAAATAGGAGCAAAAAAAAAAAAAGGGCATTTGGCGGGAAACGGTCGCACGGCGTGCGGCCGTCTCATGCCAGTCCACCCCTCAAATATTTAATCCACGAAAGTAAGAAGGAAGATATTTTAGGAAAGCAACCCTTCTAATTACTATAATAACTCCCGCATTTAAAGTAGTATTAAAATTACAAGGGAAGATATTTTATGAAAGAGCTAACTATTTATAATACTCAGATACCATACGTGGTTTATTTCTTTATTGTGTGTTTTAATTCCTTAAATTATTGAAGAAAAGTTAGATATTTTCACTAGATGAAGAAGATTATTAGTTATGTAATCAATTTAGAAAGAGTATTACATAAACCCTACATCTTAAATTAAATGTTCAAAAATTAAATTTGCTCTTAATCAGTGACTAATTAAGAAAAAATTATAAACGTGAGCAAAAATTTTATATATGAAATATTGTAACCTATTAATTTTGATAGGGTATAAACTTAAAGAATATCAATTACAAAATGTTTGGAATTTTTATTCATCATATAGAAGAAATCTCATTTGATTGATTATCGTTGTAAATACCGTTTCGCATGTCATTGGAACGGGATGTACCAGTATGCACTAGCGCAATGTTTCAGATTTACCGCACTTTTTCAGTATTTTTAATAATAGATGTATCACCTATCTCAACAAGATCTTAGTATGACTAGCTATTTTTTCATTAAACATCAACATAACTAACACGTATTGCCTTATAACATTTAAAATTAAACTCAAAACTAATTGATTTTAAGAACATATTCATTCAAGCATTTTTGTGGACACCTATTTTGGACGCATAAAGGTTTGACTAAGGTAAAATACTAATCATGTACCAGTAGCAATTTTATAATGACCTGAGGCATAAAATTTACTAAATATAAGTTTCGTATAATTAGCCCATCAACTTTAAACATTTTCCATTCAAAATTTCCATTTAAAATGTTAAGTTTTTCATCATGGACGGAACAGTCATGTCTACCGGAACGACTGAAATACGACGATTCAAACAGAAAGTTGAATGTAATTGAAATTTAGCCTGTTCCACATTGGTTCTTTTTAGAGAATACATAGAAGAAGTCATAAATTGATAAAAAGTAATAAAGCTAAACAAAATAACTAGCTAATTTGTTTGAGGTATTTACATTCTTTTATTTTAATAAAATGCGTATTATGATAAATGAATACTTTCTTATATACTTATTTCAGTTAATAATTAAGTCATTATTTGATAAATATATTTAAGTAATAATTACAAACAAAATAACAAGCTAATTTCATTTAACTACAAACTGCATAATGTTATGACAAAATTTGCATAAAAAACACTTTATTTAGTAAAGCATTTATTTTCTAGAGTAAATGCATCACTTTTATGTTTATGCTAATTAAAGTTTTATTATCTTATATTAATATTTTCTTTTCCTTTCTTGTCTATAGTAAAATAATTAATTACATTGTGATCCATTACCATTAATTTAATTTCTAGTGAATATAAAGAACTATTAAAATTCCTGACGTAATATTTAAAATGCTTATAAATATTACGACTTCGCTCACTTATTGTTTTATATTTTTAATGTGCTATAATGAAAACATTTGTTAGTAAATTCAAAAATTACTTTAACTCTTGAAATTAATAAATACTAAAAAAGCGTTTTAGATCTTTTGTCATAGTAGCATTTAGTTTTGTTAATATACAAAAAACAATTACTTAATTAGTAGTAATAGATTCACGCTCAATTTCATACTTCATTCGCTGTATTTATATTTAAAGTTCTGTAATTTTCTCACCTTTTTCTAGTTTTTTTTTTCTCCTCTTTATTGAGACTCCAAAATTCAAAATAAATTACTAGATGTAAATAGAAATAAATATACTCATCACAAATTATACTTGTTGCATTGAACAGTGAACACAGCCCACACGTAAACAAGATATAATTTTACTTTTGTAACACTAGGAAAAAATCCGTGTTACGCACGGGAATTTATTACAATTTATTTTTTATTTTAGTTAGTCAAGTAAATTTCATTATGATTAGAATAAAATATCATAAAATACAACTAAAAGAAAGGGCGTGTAAAAATTAAATAATCAATTACATTGTGATTTTTAATTTAGTTTAAGGGGATAAATTAAAGAGTAAATCGTTTTCTAACTTTTGGATTTAAAGCTAAGATTTTTTTTTGTGTGTGACTTTCTTTTGTTTACTGGATTACTTAAAAGTTGCCTTAACATATACTTGATAATATGGCTTTATATTTTAATTATGACTTTTCATTTCTTATATCCTAAAAGTTAAAGTTACTTTATCATGATAATTATTAATGTATCAAGTTATATTGAGACTTTTCATATTTCAGTAACAGTTGTACTTAAATGAATGCATACAGTTATTTTTTCACAAATGAATCCATAAAAAAATTTATATTGATGCAAATTTATAGTATTAATACACTCATAATAATTAATGTAATAATTTTAAAGTTAGTATAATTATACAAACGTATAATATTAACACACTTATAATAATTGATGTAATAATTTTAGATTATTGTAGACTCTTCACCTATCTTCTTCTCTGCTGTATTTGTATACACTAGTGAGTAACCCGTCGGAATTCGACGGGAATAATAAAGTTAATTAATTAAGAAAAACTGATGAAAGGCATTTTCAAACTGAGATAATGGTACAAAATCAAATAAGTGATCTATATAATACCATATAATTTGCAAGGATATTAAGTGATGAAAGATATTTTCAAACTCAGAATATAAGTTCACCATCTCATTTGCAAGGATATAAAGAAGCCCGTTTAAGGCCTTAAATAACATTTTTTTGTTGTTTTAGACCCCGCCTCAAAGGGCTTTGCCCTATGACTTTTGTCCGTCTCGCTCCGACGTTCGATTTGATATGCGGTGCGTTCCGCGGTCATCCGGAGTCAAAAGTTATGACGGTTTCGGCGCACTCGCTGAAATTACTCCAAAAACTTCAACGCGTTAGTGTCCGCATCAATTAGTAATTTAAAACATCAAACATACTTTATTTATATAATCCTTCATTTTTATTTTTATTTATTTTTGCAAAATATGTAGCTCGATTTTCTTCACCGAGATATACTGCTACATCACATTTCTTATCTTTAGCCATATCTTAAAATTCAACTAACTGAATGATTATAATTTCTAATATTTTAATTTAAGATATCCATTATCTTTAGCCTACTAAAATTAAGTAATCATGTTTTCGTAATTTAAGCTCAGAAAATATTTGATTTAAAAAAAAAAATCAGTTTTAAAAAATTAAATCATTTCCTGAAATAAGTATTATATACATTTGCCTATAGAATAATGCCACGTGGATTTCCACGTCATAATTCCACGTGGCTTAATGAGAAGGCTTGAAATGTTTTTGCTTTTATATATTATATAGATGTGTAGATTTTTACCATTAATTATTAACTTTAATTTTTTTTTCACTAAATAACAAAAAAATACAAATTCTCATATAAAAATGAATATGCATGCAAAGTTGACAACATCTACGTCCAAATTAAAGATAACGACTTTTGTCCGTCTCGCTCCGACGTTCGATTTGATATGCGGTGCGTTCCGCGGTTCATCCGGAGTCAAAAGTTATGACGGTTTCGGCGCACTCGCTGAAATTACTCCAAAAACTTCAACGCGTTAGTGTCCGCATCAATTAGTAATTTAAAACATCAAACATACTTTATTTATAGAATCCTTCATTTTTATTTTTATTTTTAATTTTTGCAAAATATGTAGCTCGATTTTCTTCACCGAGATATACTGCTACATCACATTTCTTATCTTTAGCCATATCTTAAAATTCAACTAACTGAATGATTATAATTTCTAATATTTTAATTTAAGATATCCATTATCTTTAGCCTACTAAAATTAAGTAATCATGTTTTCGTAATTTAAGCTCAGAAAATATTTGATTTAAAAAAAAATCAGTTTTAAAAAACTAAATCATTTCCTGAAATAAGTATTATATACATTTGCCTATAGATAGAATATAATTTCCACGTCATAATTCCACGTGGCTTTCCACGAAGGCTTTGAAATGTTTTTGCTTTTATTTTATATAGATGTGTAGATTTTTACCATTAATTATTAACTTTAATTTTTTTTTCACTAAATAACAAAAAAATACAAATTCTCATATAAAAATGAATATGCATGCAAAGTTGACAACATCTACGTCCCAAATTAGAGATAACGACTTTTGTCCGTCTCGCTCCGACGTTCGATTTGATATGCGGTGCGGCTTCCGCGGTTTCATCGCGGAGTCAAAAGTTATGACGGTTTCGGCGCACATCGCTGAAATTACTCCCAAAAACTTCAACGCGTTAGTGTCCGCATCAATTAGTAATTTAAAAAACATCAAATAACAACATTTTATTATTTATAGAATCCTTCATTTTTATTTTTATTTTATTTTTGCAATAATATGTAGCTCGATTTTCTTCACCGAGATATACTGCTACATCAAATTTCTTATCTTTAGCCCATATCTTAAAATTCAACTAACTGAATGATTATAATTTCTAATATTTTAATTTAAATATCCATTATCTTTAGCCTACTAAAATTAAGTAATCATGTTTTCGTAATTTAAGCTCAAAAAATATTTGTTTAAAAAAAAATCAGTTTTAAAAAACTAAATCATTCCTGAAATAAGTATTAATATACATTTGCCTATAGAATAATGTCACGTGGATTTCCACGTCATAATTGCACGTGGCTAATGAGAAGGCTTGAAATGTTTTTGCTTTTATATATTATATAGATGGTAGATTTTTACCATTAATTATTAACTTTAATTTTTTTCACTAAATAACAAAAAAAATACAATTCTCATATAAAAATGAATATGATTGCAAAGTTGACAACATCTACGTCCAAATTAAAGATAACGACTTTTGTCCGTCTCGCTCCGACGTTCGATTTGATATGCGGTGCGTTCCGCGGTTCATCCGGAGTCAAAAGTTATGACGGTTTCGGCGCACTCGCTGAAATTACTCCAAAAACTTCAACGCGTTAGTGTCCGCATCAATTAGTAATTTAAAACATCAAACATACTTTATTTATAGAATCCTTCATTTTTATTTTTATTTTAATTTTTGCAAAATATGTAGCTCGATTTTCTTCACCGAGATATA
>JAOWBW010002565.1:0-69100 GCA_026119855.1 Campanula takesimana
CTTGGATACACTATTTACGTCTTCAAATTCCCCATCTATATCATCAAAGAACTCCACCGCATATTCAATCGATACCGCATATTCAATCGATTTCTATGGCTTGATCGTGATAAATCATCTGGGATTCACTAGGCTGCATGGAACAAACTCTGCCTCCTCCAAAAATCTGGGAGGCCTAGGTCTAAGACACATGTGAGCTTTTAATCAGGTTTGTCTGGCTAAAACTGCCCAACCAAACTCTTTAGTCAGCTCCACGTTTAAAGCCAAATACTATCCCCAAAAAAAAATTCCTAACCTCGAGTATCTATAATAAAGCCTTTTAGTGCTGGAGAAGAATTTTTTGGGGAAAAGACCTTCTCTTTTCCCAATTAATTTGGACTGTCAGAAATGGAAACAAGATTCAAGCCTTCTCAGACTATTGGATACCCTCAACCCCTTTTAACCCCAACCCCCCCCCCCCAAACTAATCTTATGAATATCTCCCTACTCTCCTTTTCTCTGATCTTATCCATCCTGTGACGAAATTATGGCGAACCCCTTTGGTTAACTCTTTATTCCCACCTCACATCACTGACACTATCCTCTCAATCCACATTCTTAGAACTGGGGAAGATAAGCTTCTGGAACCTCTCATATACTGTCAAATCCGGTTACTTTGTTGCTTTGTCAAAGCACAAAGACACCGAAGATCTCATCCAAAACAGATCAAATACAAATTTTTCAAAAGCCTGGAAAGCCCTCTGGAATCTTCTGTTAGAACCAAAAATTAAATTCTTTGCTTAGAGCGTTCTCCCATATTCTCCCATCTCAAAAAGCCTTAACCCATAGGAAATGTACCAACCTATCAGTATGCAACCGATGTGGATCATTCGAGGAAAATGAAATTCATCTTTTCCTCTCTTGCCATCTAGCACAAATCACTTGGTACCTTTCACAAATAAAAATACCTTCGTCACCGACCCATCTTTCCAATCAACCCTTACTATCTTGGTTTTCTTCCTGGATCTTAACTTAACCCTCTGAAGATGACATTTGTTTCACTATCCTAGCTTTTTGGGAAATTTGGAAAAACCAAAACGACATTGTTTTTAATTATGCAAACTCTTCTATAGATAGTATCCTAGCCCTATCCTCCTTAAACCTTCAAAAAATATAAACAAATAAACCCACCAGAACCTCAACCTCGCAGTGTCAAGACCTCCTCCCACCTTCTGGAACAACCCTGAGTTTTGATTCGTTGAATGGAAAGACTCTTGAGGAATATCTAAAAAATTAAAACATTGGTACTTCACAAATTCTGATCGCTAACGGATCATGGAAGAAGAATGCAAGATGGGCTGGACTAGGATGGGAGCTCTGGGACTCAAGAAACGGACATCTAGCATCGGGAAGCATTTCATGTAAGACTAGCACCTCCCCCCCCCCCCATTTAGACTGAATTCCTTGCCATATGGAAAGGACTAGAATGGGCTTACTACAACAACTACACCGACATCATCATCCTCACTGACTCGACACAAGCCAGAGACTGCATCAAAAATCCAACAAACAGGGACATCAACCTCAAAGCTATCATTTCAGATATTACCCTTTTGCCAACCAATTGTAATAGGTTTAATATTATTAAAGTAGATAAGCAAGTTGTTAAATTCGCGCACGTAAATGCTAATTATGCTAGAAATATGTACCAACACTTTATCGGTCCTGAGCCGACTTTCTTAATGAAATAAGTAGATAATTTGTCGGAAAAAAAATGTAGGAGCCGTGATTACAAGTAATACTTTTGTGTACTACTTTTGTGTAATACATGTAATTTATCATCATGCATTAATGATGACGTCAGCAGCATTAATAACTCGTACTCCTTTTGTCCCGAAATGATCTGTTCATTTGCCATTTTTCATTGTCCAAAATAATTTTTTCTATTTCTACAATTTAGACTTGAATGTGCATAAACACAACATGGCTAAAGATCATATTTGAGACGGAGAGTAATATTGGATTACAGTGGTACACAACAGTGCATAAAAATGGTACTACCTCTGTCCCTAAATGAGCGTCCAAACTTCATTTTCATTTTTAAAGGACATCTGAAAATCTCAACTCTTTGTACAATTTGGTGGCAAGATTCATATATAATCTTGTAATCTCATTTCCAAACATTTAGTTTTGCACGTATAAAGAGACCGGTGAAAAAAAATCGGAAAATAACATTTAAGGACCAAGTATGTTGAAAATGGACACTCGTTTAGGGACGGAGAGGGAGTACAAGTAATCTCATCTCTTCAAGGCAACTTTTCAAGAAATGAACATTCTTTTCAAGGACTGAGAGAGCATAATTTGAAATCTGGGGGGGGGCGAATACCATCAACCCACATATTTGTCAACCAGGTATAAGAGCCCAATAAAGGATGGTGTAAATAGAAAATATAAGAAAATAAATTAGTTAACATAAACATCATGACAATTTTTAAAACAGAAACTCATGATCAAAATGACATTATTGTAAGTGTTTATTATATAATCTGATCTTTATGGTACCATCCAACTTAAACAGGATGGCAAAAAGAAGATATCATTTGTTGATAAATTCCCCCCTTTTCTTCACATGATTTCCTATCAAGACTCTAAAAAGAGAGGGCAGTATTTGATGAAAACAAGGCATAAAAATGATACCTCATACCTAAATCAGCGAAGCATGTAATATTTGTTCATAACATAACAAGAAATACAGGTTAATGAAAGCCTTAAGAACACAAACAAGGTTCTTAATCTTCTATCCTTCCATCTTGTACCGTTTCAATCTGCAAACAAGAGATAAATATATTAGATGTAACTCAAGTTTTGAAAAAAAACAGGGAGAGCGAGGTTGAGATACAAATAGAGTATTAACTAATATCTACTACCACCTCCGTCCCAGAATGAATCCAAAAAAAAAAAAAAAAAACTCTTGATGCTGTGAAAATTTAAAAATAAAAATAAAAATAAAATATTGGACATTCATTTTTGGGAAAGAGGGAGAACCATTTTGGTGAAATATAAAATCAAAGCAAATGAACCCACTGTTTAGATACACTAAATAACCATCATGCCTAGGACCGAGGATAACCTAATATTATTGTCATGGAGGAGAATATCTTCAGATGTGATCTTCTTTACCATAGTCGTAGATTATCTCAATCTGCATCAGCAACAACCAAAAAAATAATGATTTAGAAAAAACATGGCCGAATTAATGAGTCTAATTCACATAGGCATCTAAAAAGAGACAGAAGGTTTTACCAACATCTCATCAGAAAACTATATTCTGAAAGACACAATACGATGGGCGGATAATTACACGCAAAAAAGCCAGGTATGTCCTTTACACAATTTAATGAGAATGAAGAGAAAATTGATCTAAATGGAAGAAAGAAACTATTAAAGAGCCGTGACATGGAAAGACAAGTGAAGTTTATTTTTATTTTATTTCTCATAACAAACAAGTGATGATTATTAGTGCATGCCTACATACAATGAGTTGGAAGTCGGAGACATATCATCAAACGCAACAAAACTGAAGATTGGGCATCACCAACACCGCTCCTCAACCCCCAACCCTCTCAATATATATATATATATATGCCTAACTAAGCCTGGTTAGAGATCAAATAACATCAAGTTCAAACTCAATTTATCAACAACCAAAAAAAAGAAAGAAAATAAACGGAAGAATAAGTAAGATCCTGTATTCTAGATTGTAACAACAGGCTTGACCAACTAGTTGCTACAATTATCATCTTAAAGCATATGGGAAAACAAGCCATTATCAACTAAAAATTTGTTAATGAATGTGTTGACTCACCAACAAATGAAGACTCAACAACTTAAGGGCAATTCTGTAAATATAGAAAGTAGTTTGTTAGGCTAACCAGATTCTGTTAGTACTGTTCAAGTTTGTTATAGTTTACCTCCAAAAGCATTGTATATATACTCATTTGATACTCAAATAATAAACACAATTTCATTTGCCAAATACTATCTTGGTATCAGTTGTTCTTCCACTCGATTTTCTCTCTCTTTCTTCATAATCTCTCTCCATTGAAGTGCTCCACTGGCAGAAAGTGAAAACACAAACAGCTCCTCACAAAATCAAGGCAATCGCAAAGCTCAAGTAATCGATGCTTACGAAATTGCTGATCATGCACTACAACTATCACCAGCTCATCCACTTTATCTCCATCCTAACAATCATCTAGGCATGCTTCTTGTTTCAGAAGCACTGAACGAATTCAACAATAATCAATGGAAGCGAGGAATGTCAGTGTCGCTTTCATCAAAAATGAAGCTTGGCATGGTTGATAGCTCAAAACTTCAACCTAATTCTCAGTCGAAGTACTTTCTCGCGTGGAAACGATGCAACGACATGGTAACATAGTTGTCAAAGGCGAGAGGCGGGCGAGATGTACTTAGAAAAGGCAAAAAGCGAGGCGAGAGGCGTGCGGCAGAAAGGCGAGCAAGGAGGAAAATAGAACTAAAAAATAGTAAAAAATAGAAAATATATATCTATATACACGGAACACATAAACAAAGCATAACCGTTTAATAAACAAGAATAAAACATTAAATAAATTTCACAAGTCCACACACAATAGTATCCGAACATAGTTCAAACTTCAAAAGTAAGAATTCTAAAACAAAAGGCGCATAAATTAAAATTACGATGTTCATATCAACAAAACAAGTACTCCTTGTGTCCCAGAGTATATGTCCACCTTTCCTTTTTGATATGTCCCAGATATATGTCCACTTCCTAAAATGTCATAGAATCTTTACTATTCCTCCCACCCATTCTCTCTCCTACTTTACTTTTATACTCACACACTTTCATCACTTCCACCATTTCTTAATCTCAGTGCAAATGAGAGGGTGGACATATACTCTGGGACGGAGGGAGTACTAGTTTAAGCAAGTGAAATAAACATAAGCCCTTAAATATTACCGAGAAAAGAAAGCAAGCTCTAATGTCATGCAAAAGTAAAAGAAAATTTGAAAAACATGGGAAAAGAAAAGAAAGATTAAAATAAATGCAAAAAAGGCGAGAGGCGGGCGGCAAAAAGGCGACAAAAGCGAGCGCCCCATGGAGAAAGGCGTACTTCCGCCTGCCTGGCTACAAAAACGCGACCGACCCCACCCCCAAGCCGCCAAAAAGGCGAGGCGAGTGAGGCAGGCGGTCGCCTTTGACAACTATGCATGGTAATCAGCTGGATCTTAAACTCCTTAACCTCTGAAATTAGGTCTAGTGTTGTCTATTTTCCTACTGCTCATGAAAGTTGGATCGATTTGTCGAATCGCTTTACTCAAGGCAATGCCCCCTAAATTTATCAAATTGGCAAAGAAATTGTCTCACTTAATCAAGAAACTCTATTTGCCAATGCATATTTCACTAAATTTGGCAGCCTTTGGGATGAGATGATAAATGTCTGTCAAATTTCAAAGTGTACATGCGACTGTACGTGTGGTGCTAAGAAACAAATTCGGGAACATGATGATCTTGAAGGTAACTCAATTTCTCATGGGGCTTAATGATGGATACACCTTAATTCGTGGTACTATCCTTGCTATGACTCATTTGCCTACATTGAGTTAAGCATTAGCCCTTATTACTCAAGATGAAAGACAGAGCTGGTTCATTTGGAGTTTCTGCTCAACCAATTACCCTAACTGATTCATCTACAGCCCTACTTGCGAAAGGACCACACTGCAGCACAAGGAAACCTACATTTGGTCCTAAGAGATCAGACAAACCTATTTCTTCTTATGTGAACAAAGCAAATCTCTTATGTGATCACTGTGGTGGCACAGGCCATCTCAAGGACAATTGTTTCTTCTTAACTGGATCCCAGACTGGCACAGGCTTTATGGAGTTAAGCCTGACCCATCCAAAATGCCATAGAACTTGAAGCCTAAAGCCACAACTTCATCCTCATCTTCTACAACACCAATAGGTTTTGTGAGCAATATGATGGAATCAAGTGCATATCCTGCTACTGTTCTTCCACCAAAGGAATTCAATTATGATCAACTAGCCAAAATTATTGAGTTCATCACCACTCAGGATTCTAATACTGTCTCACATATTGCAGGTACTAATATTCTTTCAAACTTTGTTGGTTCTACATGTTTACATCATATCACACATCTTCCAAATGGTTTCAAATCTTTCATTAGCCTCTTCCAAATGGTTTCAAATCCCTTGTCACTTACAATGGCACCAGGACATTATTCTTCAAAATGTCTTATGCATTCCTGAATTTTCATTTCAATCTCATTTCACAATGTAAATTAGCCTTGGACAACAACTATTCTCTTGTTTTCTTCTCATCCTAATGTCAATTTCAGGACTCAATCAACAAGACTTTGAAGGGGATTGGTAAACAAGAAGGGGGTTGTATAAACTTGTTTTTTGGAGTAATTGTTCACTGTCTAGTATACATAATAATGTTTCATGAACTGTATTTGCTGATTGCAATCTCTAGCATTTATTACTTGACCATTTTCCATTTCTTCTTTCAAACATGTATCATGTCTACCTTCTTCCAATGTTCTTGTCACTCATGTTTGTGATATATGTCATTTTGCTAAACAAACAAAAAAATCCTTATCCTCTTAGCATTTCTCACTGTTCTATTCCTTTTGGTCTCATCCGTAGTGATGTTTGGGTCCCTATTCTTATCTCACTTGTGAAAATCAACATTCATTTCTTACAATTGTGGATGATTATTCAAGGACAACATGGACTTTCTTGCTATCATCTAAAAATCAAGTTCTAGCTTATCTTCAATTCTTCATTGCTATGGTCAAGACACAGTTCAATACTGTAGTCAACAAACATGTCAGATCAGACAATGGGTGTGAATTCTTCAATAAACTCACATCCCCTTACCTTCTTTCTCTTGGAATTGAACACCAAAATTCTTGGGCAGAAAGCCCACAGCAAAATGGGAGGGTAGAGAGAAAACATAGACACCTCCTAGAAGTGGCAAGGGCTCTCAAATTTCAATCTCATATACCTATAAAATTCTGGGTTGACTGTGTCTTAACAGCAACCTATTTGATCAACAGGTTCCCTACTGCCACTTTAAATCATAAAAGCCCATATGAGATTCTTCTAGGGAAACCTCGTTCATATTCCCATCTCAAAAACTTTGGTTGTCTCTGTTTTGCTTCTACTCTAACATCTCACAGAACCAAATTCACTCTCAGAGCCTCTAAGTGTATCTTCATTGGTTATCAGTATGGTAAAAGGGCATATAAACTATATCATTTGACCACACATAAAGTGTTCTTTTACAGACATGTTCATTTTTATGAATCTCATTTTCCTTTTTCCATGCCTAATTCTTCATCCATTGCACATAATTTTCCCATCTTCCCATATAATTTTTGCTTCTCACATGATTCATTTTATGATTCTTATGATGCTCAATATTCTTCATCATCTTCTGATTTAGTTCATCTTCTTCATTATCATCCTGACTAATGTCATCTTCTACTCCTACTGATCATACTTCTCCTTCTATGCCATCTACTAATCCTCCTGACATTGCTCCATCATCTAACCCTACAGATCATGCTTCATCTATTGTGCATACTAAGCCATCTAGAAATAGAACTATTCCAGAAAATTATAAAGATTACACAAATCTCCCTTCTTCATTTACAAAACCCTCAGGCTCTTGTTCATTGGTAAGTTCGTCTCACTCTTTTCTCTCTTATTCTCACATATCTCCACACTATCTCTTCTACATCTGCAATATTTCCTCTCACTGAACTATCCACTTATAAGCAAGCACTCAAGGATCCTAACCGGTGTCTTGCTATGGATACTGAGATAAATGCCTTAGAACAAAACAATACCTGGTCCTTACAACCTCTTCCATCTGACATGAAATTAGTGGGATGTAAGTGGGTTTTGAGATTGAAATACGAACCTGACGGAACTCTTGATAGATATAAGGCAACGTTATTGGCAAAAGGTTTCACTCAAACAGAGGGTTTGGATTACTTCGAGACATTTGCACGTGTTGCTAAAATGAATACAGTCGGAATTCTTATTGCCGTGGCCACTACAAATAAGTGGATCCTAGATCAAATGGATGTCACAAATGCCTTCATGGGGATCTTCAAGAAGAAGTCTATATGGCTCTTCCTCCGGTCTATGAGGTTCCTTCTCAGATTTCTCAACAATATCCTAATCAACAGACTGTGAGTAAGCTTATCAAGTCTCATTATGGCCTTAAGCAGGCCCCAAGACAGTGTTTCTCCAAGTTATCTACAGCTTTTGTCCTTTGGTTTCTCTCAGTCTCAACATGATCACACATTGTTCTTCTACAAGACATCTTCTTCTTTTGTGGCCCTGCTAGTGTATGCAGATGATGTGATTCTCACACATTCTTGTGTTCAGACTATTGCAAGGTTCAATATTACATTCATTTAGGGGTGTGCACGGGTCGGTTTGGTTCGGTTTTAGGCCAAAACCGACACCAAACCAATAGTTATCGGTTTATGTAATTCAAAACCATTAAGCTTCGGTTTCTTAATGGTTCGGTTTGTTCGGTTTCGGTGTGATTTCGGTTTGGTTCGGTGTCAAACCAATGGAATGGACTGTTGGGTTGTGGGTTTGTTGGGCCGCCTTAATGGGCTACATTCAAATGAGGCCAAAACCGACACCAAACCAATAGTTATCGGTTTATGTAATTCAAAACCATTAAGCTTCGGTTTCTTAATGGTTCGGTTTGTTCGGTTTCGGTGTGATTTCGGTTTGGTTCGGTGTCAAACCAATGGAATGGACTGTTGGGTTGTAGGTTTGTTGGGCCGCCTTAATGGGCTACATTCAAATGAGGCCCAAATTGCACATAATAAATAATAAGGTCAAGTAAGGCACATTTTCTGGTTGAAGTATGAATTGGGCCGATGGGCCATACTACTTGGGCCAAAAACTACAAATTAAAGTTTACAACTATTAATTCAAATAATAAGCTAGGAATAAAACGACATAGTTTTAGGTAATCGGTTCGGTTCGGTTTCTTATCGGTTCTAACAAGCTGGAAACCTAAACCGAACCACTAATTTCGGTTTTCTAATTTTTAGAAACCGGTCCTAACCAATAACTTATTGGACCGGTTTTTCGGTCCGGTTTTTTCGGTTTTATTGGTTTTTTTCAGTTTTTTTGCTCACCCCTACTTTCGTTCTCAATTCAAGATCAAAGATTTGGGTACCTTGAAGTATTTTCTTGGCATTGAACTTGCCAAATCTCCTAAGGGCATATGCTTATACGAAAGAAAATATACATTGGATATCATTAATGACACTGCCTTGATTGATGCCAAAATTTCTACACTACCTATGGAACAAAGGCACACATTAGCAGCTAGGGGTGAGTAGAAAAACCGAAAAACGTTAAACACCGTTAAAAACCGAAACCGATAAAAACCGAACCAAAGCTTTTTGGACCGGTCAGGTTAACTGATCTCTAATAACCGAAACTTTTGGTTCGGTTTAGGTTTCCAGCTTGTTAGAACCGATAAGAAACCGAACCGAACCGATTACCTAAGAACAGAATTTTATTTAAGTTTATACTCCCTCCGTCCCAGCTCAATGTGCACACTTACCTTTTAAGTGGGTGCCGTTGATATGTGCACAATCCAAAAAAGGAAAGTTTTTTATTATTTTTATATTACATAACCCCCACTAACTTAACATTAAGTAACTAACATGATTTATTAACCTAATCAATGAGCCCAAATTTCACCAGCCCAAATTTAATCAGCCTAACCCATTAATCAAATTAACAAAAAAAAAAAAAACCAGTTCAGTCCATCTTCAAAAACCGACCCAATAATTATTTGATCCCTAAGTTCATCTCTCTCTCTCTCTTAGAACAAGATCTAGGGTTTTCCGTCTCTCTCTCTTTCTGCGTTAGAGAGGCGGCACAAACCCTACCCTCTCTCTCTTCATCACTTGTCAATTTCACTGTAATTGGCCTCATCAACTCTTCTACTATACAAATCGACCCATAAATTCATGGATTTCCCGTCGAAATTGAAAGAAAATGTTCAATTCGCGTCGGAAATTGAAGCTGGGTCTTACCAGGGTTCTGTTGAATGTCCTATGTCCGATGTAATCGATTCCATCGATTCAAGGGAAGAGGACACGGTCGTTCCGGAGACGGAGTTCACGGATTTGGGGGAAATCGGAGTTGGGTCTCATCATGGCGCCGCCGTTGGATGTCCTATGTCCAATGTAATCGATTCCATCGATTCAACGGAAGAGGACACGGTCGTTCCGGAGACGGAGTTCACGAATTTGGGGGAAATCGGAGTAGGGTCTCATCAAAGCGCCGCCGTTGAATGTCCTATGTCCGATGAAATCGACTCCATTGATTCGACGGAAGGAGACACGGTGGTACCGGAGACCGAACTGCCGGATTTCGGTAAGTCTGTGACTATAGAAACCCCATCTGATTTTCTTAAAATTTAAGTTGAAATTTATGGAGGGAATGCCAATGTTTGGATTCAGATAATATCAGACTTGTGTTAACTGCTTCCCGCTTAAAACATTGGTGGGATTTTGAATTTTGGTGGGATCATTACCTTGCTAATCTCAGAGTTGATTATTTTCATTATCTTTAATTTTCCTCCACTCACAATACTTTTGAATATAAATACTATCTCCTTAAATATTGTGCCAAACAGTAAAGATGCACATTGAGTTGGGACGGAGGGAGTATGTATTATTACAGTTAACTAGTTAAGTGATGTCCTAGCTTATTATTTGAATTAATAGTTGTAAACTTTAATTTGTAGTTTTTGGCCCAAGTAGTATGGCCCAATTCATACTTCAACCAGAAAATGTGCCTTATTTGACCATATTATTTATTATGTGCAAGTTGGGCCTCATTTGAATGTAGCCTATCAAGGCGGCCCAACAAAGCCACAGCCCAACAGTCCATTCTATTGGTTTGACACCGAACCAAACCGAAATCACACCGAAACCGAACAAACCGAACCATTAAGAAATCGAAGCTTAATGGTTTTGAATTACATAAACCGATAACTATTGGTTTGGTGTCGGTTTTGGCCTAAAACCGAACCAAACCGACCCGTGCACACCTCTATTAGCAGCTGATGTTGGAAAGCTTATCACTAATTCTGAACAACATAGGAGGTTGGTAGGTAAATTGATCTACCTCACTATCACTAGGCCAGATATTGCTTACTCTGTCCAGATTTTGAGTCAATTTATGAGCAGAGTCCCAGGTTACCTCAGTGGATGCAGCCATTAAATTAGTCAAATACCTCAAGGGTTCTGCTGGTCAAGGTCTTTCCTATCCTACTGCAAACACATTTCAGGTTAGAGCCTACTGTGATACTGATTGGGCTTCTTCTCCCACAACTGGACAATCTCTCACTGGTTACTGTATATTCATTAGTTCTTCTTTAGTTTCCTAGAATCTAAGAAGCAATCCACAGTTTCTAGAAGCTCTGCAGAGGCTGAATATCGTAGTATGGCTAGTACTTGCAGTGAACTCACTTGGATTATTTGCCTACTTCGTGGGAAAATTACTTCTGGCCTTCTCAAGACAGCTTATATAGCCTCAAAATTTCAAGTTGTTGATATGTTCACCAAGGCCTTGTCTTCTAAACAACTTCTATTTCTCATTTCCAAACTAGTATGCTTAATCATTTCAGCACTCTCAACTTGAGGGGGGATGTTAATGAATGTGTTGACTCGACAGCTTAAGGGCAATTCTGTCATTCTGTGAATATAGAAAGTAGTTTGTTAGGCTAACCAGATTCTGCTAGTACTGTTCAAGTTTGTTATAGTTTCCCTCCAAAAGCATTGTAAATATACTCATTTGATACTCACTAATAAACACAATTTCATTTGCCAAATACTATCACAATTCCTAAATATTGAAACGATGTAGATGTCCAAATGCGGGACACTTCATCATCTACTAAATTATACTCCCTCTATCCCGTAATAAATGTCGCCCCTTTTGTTGTACGTTAATACGAAGGAACTTTGAGCAATAATTTTAGGTTAATCATTATCTTAATGAAAATTTAAAAATTGTTATTGACAGTATTTATAATGGTGTATCAATATCAAGTTTTATAGTTTTATTAGGATAATTAATTAAACCTAAATTTATTACTCAAAGTTCCTTAGTACTAACATAAAAAAAAAGACATTTATTCCGGGCAGAGGGATTACGTACCAAAAAAACTGTCATACTTTAACTTTCATGGTCAGCTAGATTGAATTTTGACCAAATTTAATGAAAAATCAAGCATCTTCATGAAAATCTAAATACTGTTTTGATAAAATTCTTAATGATGCTTCTATTAGGCTTTTGGAATTTCATGAGGATAATTATTATTCCATAAATCTATAGTCAAAGTTCAACCAAGTTGACTAGGAATGTTAGGACAATTTTTTCGAGACGGAGAGAGTACACATAAAGACTATGCAAACTTTTTTGAGCAATCTTGTCACTTCGAGTGAGAATATGCTACAAGACATACTAAATGAAGTGCTTCGATATTAATACCTAGAATTAGTGTAATGACCTAGATCCCTCAAAGTACTGGCACAATAATAAGACTCTATACATGTGGGTAGACTTGGTGAGACTGGCAACAAGAGACTGATTGGAAAAAGGAATGAATACAACTTGTAACAAAACTACATAGCGCTATTCTTGGCAATCATACGCCAACCAAAAAGATAATTTCGAATTGAAAAAAGAGAGAGAGAGAGAGAGAGAGAGAGAGAGAGAGAGAGAGAGAGAGAGAGAGAGAGAGAGAGAGGAGAGATCATCACTATTAATTAACAAAACCTACTCAAATACTTGTGTTTGTACGTGAGCTTCTTCTCTTATCCCCCCCCCCCCAAGGGAAATCTACTAGTCCTAGCGTAGGATCAACTCTAAGTAGTCAGGACCTTAAAGGCTCCAAAGTATCTATGAATAATATTATGTTTGGGCATAATAATCCCATCCAAAGAAAAAGAAAAAATGCACTTAAAATATAAATGACCTATGGTTTTTAACAATTGCACATGATTATTGATTACCAAAGATACAAATATGCACTTAATACATAACTGTCCCACTCACTTCTATCTTTTCATTCTCTATACCATACAATACTGCACATTATTATTTCTCTACCACACAACAGAGCACATAATTCTCTCTCTCCCGGTCTCTTGATCTGTTATTGTTAATATTATATTAAATTTACAAGTTTTTTTTTCATTTGTCATACTCCCTCTGTCCCAAAAAGAATAGCCATTTGATAAGTCAAACTTTTGATTATTCACAATTATGTGTCTCCTAGAAATTGCACTAAACTATCCTCTTTTCGACATCGGACTTAATTTTGGTGACAAAACAAATTAGAAAGAGGGCTATTCTTTTGGGACATAAGAAGTATGCTACAGTATATTTCTTAATGCATTCTTCTTAATTCATTGTAATGATACTTGACAATTTAAATCTGCATACCAATCAGTTAAAATTAGAACGATGAGCTTTTTATTTTCATGTGCTTATAAAAGCGAATCTTGGATTTGAATTCTTCAACATTTAAGAGCCCTTTTAAAGGTTTTGGCAATCAAATTCCTATTACAAAATTTATCTTTGGCACTACTAAACACTCTCAATCAGCAGCTCCTCATAAATTCCAACGAAACGAAGTTTCTGTGTAGAGAGTGATGCCATAAAAGATTCCCGGGAATTGATCCATGTCTATCAAATGAGACCTCATATGAGTTAACTTTGATGTAGAATGATTAAGAACTGAGGGCTTTATTACCTTTCATTTCAATTGCATTTTGTTTCTTTTTATTAGCTCTTCCTAACCTTCATTATAAATCAGAATCCAGACTGGAGGCACAACCAAGATTCCTCATGCCGTCTTCACTATTGGTGTGCATAAGTTTAACAGATGAGATGGTAGAAGGGGAAAAAAGAAAACTTGTGGTTTAAACTATGAACTCAGGTCTAACAACTAGTACCAATAATCCCATTTCTCTCACTTAACCTTAAATTTTACCTTTCTGACAAGAGAATGCTTCACCTTTCTGACATGGGAATGAAGCATTGCACCTTAAAGCGGTATAATTAAACAATGCATGAGAGTACTTTGCAGCTAAAAGGTACTAGTTACAATCCACGAGATCAAGTAAAGTTATAATTAAGCAATTCCAGCTCACATCAACTAAAGTCAAATACATGGAATCAAATCATCTCTTGATCTTCATATTGGCAAGAAAATGAGTTGATATATACTCCCTTTATCAACAATAAATGTGTTGATTCACTTTTTGGGTTGACCCTAACTAAAGGTCCTCTTTCCTTTTCAACAAAACTGTTAGAGCAATAATAAGAACGATGGCGAAAAGCGATATAATCACACACGAACACAAGAACTTTACGTGGTTCACCAACTTGGCTAAATCCACTGGCGGATGGAGAATATATTACTTTCAATGATAATTGAAAAAGAAGATCACACTAATCTAGTTGCACGAATTACTGAGTCCAATAATTCCGTCAACCTAAATCTAGAATTATAAATCTCTACTTGTATCTCTCAAAGATGACCGGCCAAAAAATATGCTAGGGGAGAGGTAGTATTTATAGTCATAAATACCTAAAATCCTTGGGGAGAAGGAATCATATTTCTTGTGTACAAAGTAAATTTATTCTCATAAGGAAACAACTTTCCAAATTCTTAAACAATTCCTTGTACCAATAAGAAGTCTAATTAAACCAATAAACCTTAATCCTTGTACCAAAAGGATTTCACTGATTCTGATTTTCTCCTCTTTCTCTTGCACAATCCAAGTTCCAGGAATTATTACACTTGCCACGGACATATCCTTAACCAATCGCCATTGATTCAATGATTCAAAGGCATATTCCCAACAGCAACTTTTACCATGCATTTTCAATTATACCCTCACTAAATGTCTATTAGTACAATTTGAATATTGAACAATTTGTGTTAGGATGTGTACAATAAAATCTCGCCCATTTATTTCATGCCACCACTTTTCTCTCTCCAAAGTTCGCAAGTATACTAATTATCTCCCTCCCATGTAATCCCTCCGGTCCAAAATACATGTCGTTTTGGGACCTAAAAGTTGTCTAAAATACTTGTCGTTTTTGGGCTAAAAACCTTTATATCCCAATTTTACCCCTACATTGAAACTTGTTCCATTGTATTAGTTGTACTTTTTGTGTGGAGTAATGCATGAGAGAAAAACAATTAATAAGGGTTGTTTTAGTAATTACTTTATAAAGTTATAGATAAATGTATTTATCAAACTTGTGAAAACCTCTAAAACGATATGTATTTTGGACGGGAGGGAGTACCTCATCATCTCTCTTAATTATCAATTGAAGAGGAAATCGTGGAAGGAAAAAATAACATCTAAATCAGTATGCCCAAATGGATTAGGACACTTATTATGGGACAGAGTAAAATATATACTTACCCCAGCAGGTGGTGTAGGGTTTCGGGTAAACTTGCTGCCACCAGGAGCCCATGGGACTGTTCAGGAACAAAAAAAAGTAATAACAAAGTTAGTATTCACATAACTGACACTCTCTGCAAATCATACTTTACACAGTTTCTACCCCGGTTTTTGACAGCAAAAGTACCATGTTTAAGGAAATGGCTGAGTTATAACAAGTATTTGTGAGAGTGAGAGAGAACTATAAAAAAGTCTACATGGGTTAAGGTCATACAGAACTATAATAAAATCCACCTAAGTTAAGGTCATTGCAACACAGATGATTTAGCAATTTTTTTAAATGGAGACAAAGCAGAGGTTTAAGAGCATCACAATGACAACCAGATTTTCAGATCCTCTCTTTTAACAGGGAGCAAATTTGTATCTACTGACTAAGAACATGGGACAGCTTCATGCTGAGGGTGGGAAATGGAAAAAGAAACATGGGCACTTCTGAAAAGCCTGAAGGCACACATCCGTTCTCCATACCCTAAGAACCCGTTTGGTAGCTGGATGGGATAAAGCCCGTATTAATAACAAGGGGATTGTTACTCCAGGGATTAGTAATGAGGGTTCCAAATAGTCCGGAGTAAAAATAAAAAATTAGTTTGGTAGAGCCCATATAAAACATGACAATGTTCCTTCAAAGACCAATTTACCCCCAAAAATTACCAAGAAACAAATGTTATTACTAGATTGAGGGGGAAACCATGATGTGGGTCCTTGAAATTGGATTCTTAAAGAACAACCTAACTTGCACCATAATACCTCTACTTACATACCATCCGAAAACAAGTGATGAAGATCTCACATCAATGGCCCAATTATAGAAGATTAACACTACTTTTTGCCACGAACAAGCTGTTACTGGTTTTTTTATTTAACAACCTGTTAACGACGTTCTCCAAGATCGAAACAATTGCATACACACAGGATGGAGATGAGAGTAGCAGCGGCGATTGACAAAGATGAAGCTAGTAGCCAGCGGTGGAGAGAGACGAAATTGGCAACATATCGAATGGAGACGAATGTAGAGCACCGTCAATAAATATCGACGAAGGTTGCCGGCGGCGGAAGAAGAGACAAAGACAGTGGTGGCGTTGGGAGGCGATGCAACTTGCACAGGTGGTAGAAGAGAGAAGATAATATTGGCCATGGTTACATATTAGGTGAGAGAAAATATTATATACGGAAGGCTAAGGTATTAAACCGTTGACATATACAGTGTGGGTAGTTTTGTCAAATCACTTTTATCCCCCATCCTCTAATACCCTTCTTAATAATACCACCCTATTCCTTGGGATAAGTAAAGAGGGGATAAGAGGTTAATCCCTGTAAATAGGATTATTTATCCTGTTGCCTTATTATCTTATCTACCAAACGCTCCTCTCTGGGATTATTAATCCTATACGGTGCTAAGACGGGCTACCAAACGGGCCCTATCAAATTCCTCTCAATATTGATTAGGTTAAAAATCCCTGGTAAAACTTAAGACATAAGTCTGTTTAAAATCACTTACCAATGTATGGATCAGGGTGTCGCCACTTATTATAGCTCGCTTCACCATCAGCTATCATTCTATCAATGGTTTCTATATCCTCCTGAAACCAACCGACATGTGATGAAGTAAATCAGATAATAGTGAAGACAGTCTATAGTAAGAAAACATATTATAATTATTAAGACAAAAACTTGTGTGAGACGGTCTATGAGACGGGTTTTATTGAGAGAGTAAATGGTTTGCCCCCTTATAGGCAGGGCGGGGCAAGCCCACTTCCTCTCTCGTCGAGACCCGTCTTATAATGAGACGGTCTCACAAGAGACTTCCTCATTATTTAATCACCCAAGCCAAAAACAAAGGGCTGCAGCTACAAGCAGATTTCTCATATTTCACACAATAAATCATATGGCAAATAGTTTGTAGCACTCCCTCTACAAATGATAGTTTCTTACGAAATGAAAAAATAATGTTCTCAGTTATCACTCCACAAAACACTTTCAAGAAATCAATTGGAAGTATTCAAAAAATAATCAGTTTGAGACATAAGCACATCATATACTTGAATCTAAGTCCATACAAGAAACGAATCTTGAAATGAGTCTGTATTCTTATGTAAATTACAGGTGTCCTTCCAGCTTTAGTGGACAAGGCTCAATCAACCTTTGTGTCAGGAAAATGTATTCAGGACAATGTCGTTGTGGCTTTTGAAACTATACACAGGGCCGGTCCTCTCGAATTTGAGGCCCTAGGCTACCTATGCGGTCGGGGCCTTTTTCTCTATGGGCAATAGTGTTGTGTGGCGTTCGCAATTCCATGCTCATTTTACGTCTCTCCTCGTTTTCTCATATACTAACACCGAGGATTGGATAACTTTATTAATAGAACGACTAACTTAGCTGGTTGGGTTTGGTAATTAAATTGACTGGAGATAAGCATATTGCAAAAGAAAAAAAGAAAAGAAAACTAAAATTGCTACTAATTAAATTAAAAGGAGAGAGGAAAGAAAGTCTAAAGTGTGACTATTAAGCTTGGATGAGAAGGGGAGGAAAGTCAAGGGAGAGTTTGGAGGGGAAAAAAAAGGTGTAGCCATGAGGATTCGAACCCACCATCACACACATCAATCTTTAAGCAAATCACTCTACCACTGGATAACAAACATATGTGACAAAATTATGGGGGCCTTTTTATATATACTATTACTAAAGATTTGGGGCCTTAATATTAAGCTAATTTTCGGTGGCCCTAGGCGGCCGCCTCACCTTGCTTGCCTCAGGGCCGGCCCTGACTATACATGCTATGAAACGTAAAGCTAGTGGCAATACAGGCGATGTAGCATTGAAAATAGATATAAGTAAGGCCTATGATCGAGTGAGTTGGGACTACTTGGATATGGTTCTGTGATGCCTAGATTTCTGTGATACCTGGGTAAGATGGATGATGCTTTGTGTTCGTTCTGTCCGTTACTCGATTTTTGTGAATGGGGATACGGTTGGTCCGATTTTTCCGGGTAGAGGATTGCGACAAGGAGATCCCCTCTCTCCTTATCTTTTCATATTATGTGCAGAGGGTCTAACTGCTCTTTTACGAGACGCTTGCCAACGTCAGGTGATCCATGGCAACCGTATTTGTAGAGATGCACCTGTTGTATCTCATCTCATGTTTGCTGACGACTGCCTTCTTTTTTGCCGGGCAACACCCTCGGAATGTCATGCTCTTAAATCGATTCTCGCGTATTACGAACAGATTTCGGGGCAAGCTATCAATTATGCAAAATCTGGGGTCTTCTTTAGTAGGAATGTTCCTACGGATCTTCGGCATGTTCTGACCCAAATATTCCAAGTTACTGGTTGCTTCACTTCTTCTCCATACTTGGGGCTTCCTTCTCTGATTGGTGGGAATAAGAGAGTCATCTTCAAATATTTACGTGATCGGTTATGGAATCGACTACAATCGTGGCGGAATAAATCTTTATCGAAGGCGGGTAAATGTGTTTTACCAAAGAGTGTGGCTCAAGCAATCCCGACTTATTGTATGTCGACTTTCCTCTTTCCGGATTCATTATTAGATGAGTTGGAGCGGATGATGAACTCTTCTTGGTGGGGAAATAAGAAGGATGGTAGTAAAGTATTAATTGGATGGCTTGGCGTAGACTTTGTGTTCGCAAGTCGAAGGGTGGTTTGGGTTTTCTGAGTCTCCATCTTTTCAATGTCGCAATGTTAAGTGGGGGTGGCGTTTGTTAACTGACAACCACTCCTTGGTGTGCCAAGTTCTAAGAGCAAGATACTTCCCAAATGGCACGTTTTTATCTGCCCGTCTCGGGAATAGCCCTAGCTATGTATGGAGTGGAATTATGGAGGCACAAGATTTCGTGAAGTGTGGTCTTCGGTGGAGGGTAGGGGATTGCAGAAGCATTCGGGTGTTTTATGATCCATGGTTACGAAGGGATTCAAACTTCTATATAAGCAACATGCATGATCCTCTTCTTTATAACTTGAGGGTATCTAATTTATTTAAAGAAGATTGCACGCAATGGGATGAGGTAAGAATTAGAGGTCTTTTTTAGGAGGGGGTGGCTGAAGAAATTATGTCTATACCTCTTACTATGACTAACAATGTCGACTCCCTAATATGGCATTACTCTCCAACCGGGAAGTACACAGTCAAGAGTGCATACAATTTGGCGACTTCAATGACATTGGATGCTCAAGAATATATACCCGGTCCTTGGCATCAGTTATGGAGACTGAAGATTCCACCCAAAGTTCAGCATTTTATGTGGCGCCTTGCCCGGGGTTGTCTTCCATCTAGAGAACGATTGCGCTCCAAAGGTTTGGACGTCATGGCAGATTGTGGATCTTGTGGTCAACAGGAGGAGAATATGTTACATCTTCTCGGGTCTTAACCAGTTGCAGCAGACACTTGGCAAAGTACCCCCTTAGTAAACATGGTTGCCCAGGCATCTATTTCTTTACTTCAGTGTCGGAATGGCTTTTGAATCTCATGCACTTGGTTCCATCAGAAGAGGTCACAAGATTTGTTATGATTCTATATGCTCTGTGGAAAGAGCGAAACGATCGGATTTGGAGAAGGTCTATGAAACCTCCAGCCATCATTTTAAGAGGCGCTGACAAAATGTTGGAAGAATGGAAAGCAGCTCAGGAGGCTCGGTCAGGAACTTCGACGGGGTTAATCTCTAGGGGTTTGTGGACGGTGGCATGCCCCACGGAACGACTATGTCAAAATCAACTCTGATGTATCTTTTGACGCACATAATAGGTTGACAGGATATGGTCATGTTCTAAGAAATGATGAGGATTCATTTTTGGCTGCCAAAGTTCATTGCAACCATGGCATTCTGTGTGTGGAAGAAGGGTCGATATCATTCCATGTCATGGGCTGTTGGTTTAGGGTTACAACAAGTGGAGTTTGAGATAGATTCAAAAATTGTGTATGATAAATTCCATTCTTCTGTTTTTAGGCTACTCCCAAACTAGATGTGTATTGTAAGTTTATGTAGGGGTTTTCTTACAGATCACCCTTCTTTTGTTGTTAGTTGGGTAAATCGAAAAGCCAATTGTTTGGCGGATGCTATGTCTAGGGCGGCTTTTTACTAATGCTAGCCCCACAACTTGGGTTGAGCTTCCCCCGTTTGTGGATAGCCAATTCCTTTTCGTTTGCGTTTGTTAATAATTTGATGCTTTCTTTCAAAAAAAACAAAAAAAAGTACCCCCATTCCGGAAATCATCTTTTACTTATCTCTTAGAGGCATTTAAGATCTTTCCGTGACCGTTTTGTAATATTGTAATCCCTATTAAGGCCGAGAAGGACCTGAGAGGAATTACCACAAAATACCCGCATAGAAGAGTCATACGACAGTCTTCCATGACGTATGACACTTCTTCCTTTATGTCGTACGACCGTCACTCTTGTGACATACGCAGTTGTTCAGTGTTCCTGGTGCATTTCCTTCTAGTGGATTCCCTGACTATCCTCTGTCATACGACACTTACGTGCATTCACGTGTCTGTCGTACGACAATTCTCTTTATCGCACGACAATAGCCTATGTCGTACAACAGTCCCTTTAATCTTTGTTCACCTATAGTTAGAAGACCTCCTCTTCCAACAAAAGGTCCTAAAATTTGCATCTTAGAGAGCTGATGTGCTTCCAACATTGGTACATATGCTTTCTCCCTCTCTTGGATCCCAATCTATTCTCTCTCCTAGATTCATCAATCTAAACACTACAAAACCACCAAAGTCGCTTCAAGCTTGAAGATCAAGCTCTACATCAACCTTGGCTCCTCCCTTCACACTTGGTATATCTCTTACCATATCTCTTTAATTCAAGCAGAGAGTTCTCCTCTCTCTCCTCTCTGCCTTTCTCATATTTGCTTGTTTCACTTGTTTTACTTATTTTAATCTCTATTCTATGATTGTGAATCTAGCTAGATTCATCCATGGATAATCATATTCCATGGGCGATCTAGTGCACGAAGATGATAAATCTCAAATATCGCTATTTAAATTATGTCGTTTACTTATACTTATCATGCAATTTACTTATTGTCACGTCCTCTACCATCTCTCTCTCTCTCTCTCTCTCTCAGTCATCCATTATGATCTCAAATTCATCAATGTTATGATTGGGGAGACTCTCCTATGATGCCTTCAATTGTCAATGGAATCTATCCTAATGGAAATTCTATGTCTAAGTTTGACCATTTCATCAATATGTAATTCAAACTTGGATTTCACTTCATAATGGATTTATTCTATGTTTGTTATCCTTACTATCACCTTT
Source organism: Campanula takesimana (assembly GCA_026119855.1). NCBI lineage: Eukaryota > Viridiplantae > Streptophyta > Magnoliopsida > Asterales > Campanulaceae > Campanula > Campanula takesimana. Next base: position 21,875 of record JAOWBW010002565.1, read on the forward strand.
TAATCTCTTTCCTCCTTGCATGAACCCTACTCACAATTGTCCTTTTCCTCTTTCAATTACTGATCTGACTACATATTATTGTTCAAATTGTTTGCAAGCTTCACACACACACAAACACTTGCATGATGATGTTAGAAAGTCCAATTAAAATCGGGCGGATTAGGTAAATGAATAATACAAAGAAACACACACACAGAGGGAGACATTTTTAGACAAAACACACGAGCGCGGAGACGGAGAGAAAGATACATCACTCTCCTGGTCCCTCCGTACCCCAAGAAAAAAGTCTTATTTTCCATTGTGGTTTGTCCTGTTCAATTTCTTAAGTAACAATAACAATAGTATGCACACATTTTCGGATACACACACACGGAGGGTTTTAATGAAAGAATACAATCTTTATGAGGATCAATTCGCATACAGAAATGCATACTATACAGATCAAATGTGCATACTTTAGGCTTTAGCTATAACAAAGAAGTCACTAACTCTTTATTAGTCAATTACAAAGATAATCAAACTATATGTATACAATGACTTACTAGTTCCATCGTTTTCTAGTTTTCATTGTCCCCAAATAATTCCCAATTTCTTAAAAACTTAAATCAAAATACGTAATCAAAAATCACCAAAAATAAAATAAAATAATCAGTTGAGCTATTACAGCCTTACTAAAACCATTTAAACAATCATATGAAACAAAGAGATCAACAATATACATGGCTATAATTGAGTTCAATGATACTACTAGATTAATCAAAGAGAACGAACCACATTTTTGTTGGACTCGAATTTCTCACGTAGCGCATCGGCCTGCAACCAAAATCAAAATCAAACGGATTCAATCAAAAATTAATCACGCACATTGATAAATCAGGTAGGACTAATCATAAAATTGAAATGTTGAGAGAATCGGAGAGAATTGAAAGAGAAAAAAAAAAATTACAAAAAATGAAGAACTGGAAATGGGGAGAGAGAAATACATCGGGATAGAAGAGATGGCGATGGACGGCCCAATTGAGAGTGTCTTTGAGAGCACGTCTGTAGAGAATCCGAACTCTTTCCTTCTGCGCGGCTCTCTTCGCCAAGTACGATAACCCTATGCTGCTCATCTCTCTCTCTCTCTCTCTCCTGCGAAGTCTCTCAGGCGACTATGGCCATGGCAATTGGGATCAAAACGTAGTACGACGTCGTGTGATTGTTTTGACCAGCATGCCCCATTTTCTATGTCTTGGTAGGCCCGAACCGTATACCCCAAGTATTGCGGGCGGGCTGACCCGAAGGACATTCGGGCGCTCAAGCATAGGGATGGCATTTGTCCGAACCCGATTCGAGACAATCCGCCCGGCAATTGGGTGGGTTTGGTAAGAGATTTTCATAACCCGGCGGATTAAGGGTCGGGTTTGGTACCACACTCCAACCCTCTGGGCCCCGCTCTGCCTCGTTTACGCAAGTATGATACCTATTTACTATTATGTCCATAAACCCTTCACTTATTACCTTACTGCCTTCATATATAATACGTCTCTTCTCAATTTCTAGGGTTAGAAATCATTTGCTTTGACATCACTGGCGATTCCTCAAAGTCCGTCCCTTCCAGTCTCGTCTTCTTCATGCGCCGTCGTCAAGGTCAAACAGCGGTGGTGGCGGTAGTCTTCTCCTCGCCTTGACTTCGACAGTAAGTAAATATCTTTACTCTCTTTCACTCTCTCTCCCTCCCCCCCCCCCCCCTCTCTCTCTGTTTCTCTTTTTCTTTCTCACTAATGTTAATTTCTAATGTTAATAGACTCACTTGTTATTGATTTTCTGCATTGATGTTCATAGACTCAAGTTTGAAAATGAAAGTTTGAAATGTATAGAGTAAGCATAAGGTTGAATGTGGTAGGCTGCAGCAGCAAGAGTGAGGCATGTTGAAAATGAAAGTTTATGTCTAAAAAGTTTGGCAAATTGATAAGTAGTCAGAAGTGTTAACTAAGACAGTAGGCAATCAACAAACACAATTTACAATAATTTGAATGGCAATAAAGATCAAACACTAAGACAAACAAAATTAATATGAACAATGAGAACAAGTGCTTGAATGTAAATTGTAGAATGTAAAACAATAAGTAAATATATTGATTATCTCTTGAGTACAGATTATGTTGGGTATGCTTATTAAAAACCACTCCTATTACCTAGATTTGATTGATCCCATAACCTAATTTTATATTTTGTGGACTTTAGGATATATTGTAAGAAGTGTTAAACTTCATTTTTAGAATAGTCCACTTTGTTAGTATAGGCTTTAGATTGATAGGTCTCAAAAATTTCTAAGTCTGGAATCCTAGTGGTCAAGCTGTCGACCGCACGTAACTTGACCGCGCCTGGTCACTTGACCGAGATGCTATCGACCACACTATGCTGACCGGGCCTGGTCACTTGTCCAAGAATCAAGTGGTGTTCAAACTTAACCATGGTTACACGTGTGTCCAAAACTATGGTTAGTTTAGATCGTGTGTAGAACCTAACTTGGACCCAAGTAATTCAAATTTGAATATCTCAGTGGGGACCCACCATCTCTCTACAAAGGGAACAAGATTGAGCTCCAATCAGAATTCAACAGCTCATTGTCCAAACTTGGAGCCCAAGTATTTCCAACAGCTAGTTTCTTCTCTGATGGCTATAAATAGTCATCACTTTCTTCAATTGAAAGCAAGCTGAGATTAAAGAGAGAAAATTGCTGTTGAAATTCTTGGTGATTGAAGATCATATTCGAGATTTTCAGAATCCTTCGAATCTTCAAGCACATAACCTTCAAGTCTTCAGCAAATCTCCAGCAACCTTCAAGATCAAATCTCAAGCCTCAACACACAAGATGCATTAGGATCTAAAATCATATAGATTCCAAAGAGCTTTTGATTATTACACACACACTCACCCCAATTGATCAATCACATAGATTGAATCAAATGGGATACACTGGTCTAAGTCTAGGATTTGAACTTCATAGAAAATAGGTGTTGATTCAATACTTCATCTCTGTAATCTGTACACACAAGAATCAATATATACCTTCATTCAAAATCCAAGACTGACCATCTTGGTAAATGACGTAGATCTTAGTCAAATCGAACCTTTCCAAATACTTGTGTCATGTATTTTCTGCACTTTATTTTCAAGTATTGTTCATCTTGTTCTTTATTGTTCATATTAATCTTGTTTGTCGTTTAGTGTTGATCTTTCAGATATCCAAAAACTTGTTGTGAATTGTGTTTGTATGTTCAACTCTAGCCTAAGCTCTAAAATCTGACTAACTTATCATTTGCCAAAACTTCTAAGACAACAACTTTCAAACTCAACCATTCTTGACCGCAAATCTCTTGACTGCAACCTCTGACCGCTCCTCACTTGACCGCATTACCTTGAACGTGAGTGAGCTTCTATACTTAGAGATTTTGTCTAAACAACATACAATCATTTCTATCGAAAAACTTCCGTGTGCAAATTACACCTTGACCGCGTGGTTTATTACTTCTTTCTCATACCCTTGTTGTGTCTTTGGGACCAACAAGTGGTATCAGAGCTTCCACCTTTATAAAACTTCTATTTTTCAAGCTTAACAGCTTGGATGCCGATTCAAAATGGCAAGTCAGAAAGCTATGGCAACAGTTAATTACTCTCACGTTCCAGCATTTGATGAATACAACTTTGACGTATGGAAACACAGCATTCTAACCCACTTCTACTCCATAGACGAGCAGCTTGGTGATTGTCTTACCATTGGACCATACTTCCCAATGAAATCTAATCCAAACCCTGAAACCAATGGTGCCACACCTTCAATCAAGAAACCAAAAGCTGAATGGACGGACGATGAAAAGAGATTGGTTGGAATGGATGTAAGAGCAAAAAAACATAATGTTAAGTACTTTGAGTACGTCTCAGCGTCGTCAGATCATGGAATGTGAAACTGCAAAGGATTTTTGGGATGCTATCGATGATTACATCGATGGTGATCAAGCGTGCAAGGAAAGCAAAAGATTTGCAATTCAAAGAAGATTCAACAATTTTGCTAAGATCCCCGGCGATTACTTCGAGCCACTTATGATCGATATTGTGAGATTGTAAGCACATATACAGCTCTTGGAAAGAAACTTACCAAGAAAGAGATCAATGTCAATTTTCTTGCTGCTCTTGGTTCCCAATATCTCCACAAAGGAAACACTCTTGAAGATACAAAGCTACTGGATGATATGTCTCTCAGAAGCCTCTATGCTAACCTCAAAGTTTTTGATATCAAGCTCCACAACATTGAAGAGATGGAAGGAAAAACAAAGAACATATCGTTGGTCGCTGAGAAGGAAGAAATGATCGAGGAAGAAGATCCGAAAATCTCCACATCAGAGTTACTTGATATGGATGATGATGATTTTGCTATGTTCGTGAAAGGATTCCAAAAGTTCAGAAAGACAGCAAGACCCGGATCGTCAAGCAAAGCTCCAACCAGGTTTTCAAGGAGCATCTCCTCAAAGAAGAAAGAGAACTTCAACTTCTCGAAAAAAAAAGGAAGATCTCGTTTGTTTTAACTGCAGGAAACCAGGTCATTTCGCATCAGAATGCCCACTCCCCAAGTACGAGTACATGAAGAAGAAAAGCAACTTCACCCCAAGGTATTCCAAGAAAAAGGGAATGGTGGCGGAAGAGGACTCTACCACAAAAGAGTTAGCCACCTGGATAGAGTCAGATTCTGATGAAAGCGATGAGGATTCTAAAGAAGGTCACATTTGTTTGGTCGTTCATTCTGATGATGAAGATGATGGTGGAAATCAATTCTCACCAAGTCTAAAACTCAAACGAAAGAGCTATACGGCTGATGAACTCGCTGATAAAGGATTCTTAACTCCAGTTCAAAAGAATGGTGATCTTCTGTTTTCAAGATGTGATGTAAGTGCTGCAAAGAAGGCTCTGCTGAATCCCAAAGTGAAGGAAGCTCAAGCTACCACACCTCAAGTCAAGTTTGACATTTCCCCAGATGAACAAGAAAATATGTTTATGAAAGCTGAACAGGTAATTAGTAGATTTTCTGGCATGAAGGAAGCTTTAGCACTTTCAACTGAAGAAATTTCCCAACTTAAGACGGAGAAAACTCTACTAAGATCTGAACTCACCCTCCTTAAGGAGCAGATCAAGAGCATGACTCCTCTTACTGATCGAAACCTTTTCTTAGAAGAACAAAATGCCATATTTAAGGTTAAAAACGAAGAATTGGTTGCTGAGATAAATGACCTTAAAAGGATCACTAATGAGTGGACCAATTCTCGTGTCACTATGGAACAAATATTAGAATCCCAAAAGTCTAGTGGTGATAAGGAAGGCTTGGGATTTCAAACTATTGACAACCTTAAATGTGCATCTTGTTGTGAAAGAGATGAGAAATTTACCAAGCAAACTTTGGAAGGGTCAAAAGCTTAACATCAAGGATCTAAGGGTAAAGGACAAGAACCAAAGAAGAAACTAGAGTTCCATTATGTCTACCCTAAGAAACAAACTGACAAGGCTTCAAAGTTGAAAGGAAAAGCCATGGAAAATCCTACCGTCGAGGAAGACTCTTGGAAGGTACCCGAACCTGAACCGCACATCTACCTCAAAGCCCGGTCGAGCAGCCTACCGTGGCATGTCGATCGCAAACCAAGGCAATACGGTCAAGTTCAAGAAATTGAACTTTGTTCGGGAGAGTTTTTCCGTAGCAGTTAACGATGTTGTGCTCAAGACTTCAACGAAGTTTGTGAACCCTCAGTTGGGTGGCTTCCACTATTGTTCTGTGTGAGATGGTTATGGTCACAAGGCTGCTGAATGTCTTTTGAGGTTCACACCCAATCCCAGAAGGAATAACCTTCCTTCTGTGAGACAGGTGTGGGTCCCCAAAAGTTGCTAACCCTTCGGACCCAAAAGAATAAAAGGGGACCTTGTTCTTAAATGTCTATTTTGTAGGTCCTCTGCTTAATGGCTGGACATTCCAAGGAAACATCAAGTTTATGGTATCTCGATAGTGGTTGCTCAAGGCACATGACCGGAGATATCAATTTGTTAGAAGATGTCCATGAACAGAAAGGTCCATTAGTAACCTTTGGAGACAACAGCAAAGGAAAGACCGTAGGATATGGAGTCATTCGAAAAGGAAAAATCACCATCCAAGAAGTCTCTCTAGTTATCGGACTTCAACACAATCTACTCTCAATATCTCAGTTCTGCGACAAAGGATTGCAATGTCACTTCACCTCAAATCTTTGTCTTATTAAAGATGGCAACTCCGGCGTCACTTTGCTCAAAGGGATTCGTAAGAAAAACGTTTATGTTGTTGATTTTACTTCATCTTGTCTTTCTTCTAATCTCTGTTTTGTAGCAAAGAATGTTAGCAAAAATAGTTGGCTATGGCATAAAAGACTAAGTCACTTAAACTTCAAGTATCTCACCAAGATTGGCAGAGAAAATCTAGTTCGTGGTCTACCCAAAGTAGCTGATCACCACGATGAGAAGTGTACAGCATGTCAACTAGGCAAACAACCAAAATCATCTTTCTCCAGCAAGACGACACCTTCAACTTCAAGATGTTTGCAGCTGCTACATATGGATTTGTTTGGACCTGTATCTACCGTAAGTATTGGTGGAAATAGATATACCTTAGTTGTGATAGATGATTATTCAAGATATACATGGGTTGAAATGATGATCTCAAAGGATGATTGTTATGACATTTTGACCGCGCTCTTCAGACAGCTCCAAACCCAAAAAGAAGATAACATCGTTAGTGTTCGATCCGACAATGGAACTGAATTCAAGAACAACGGTGTTGCTCAGTACTGTGATGACCATGGTATTGACCACAACTTTTCTGCTGCTGGAGTTCTACAACAAAACGGTGTAGTGGAAAGAAAGAATAGAACGTTGATAGAGGCTGGAAAGACAATGATCGCTGAAGCAAAGCTACCACAATATTTCTGGGCTGAAGCCGTCAGCACAGCATGCTTCACTCAAAATAGATCCCTCATCAACAAGATCTACAACAAAACTCCTTATGAACTTTGGAGAGGAAGAACCCCCAACATAGCATACTTCAAGATATTTGGATGCAAATGCTTCATACTCTACAACGGTAAAGAACATCGAGGTAAATTTACTCCTAAGGCCGATGAAGGTATATTTATTGGGTATGATAAACACTCAAAAGCTTTTCGTGTATTTAATAAAACCACTCTTAAGATAGTAGAATCTGTCTATGTTACTTTTGATGAACATTCTCTCCTTGAGCCACATATGGCTCCAAATGTTGCTGATGATTTTGTTGAGATGAATGAGACAGGTACAACTCGACCACAAAATCAATCAACACAAGGAAACCCATCTACTTCAACTGCACCTCCACCTACCTCTCATGAAGCACCAGAAGCTACCACATCTGCTGCTAATTCAAATGAAGATGAAGTTGAAACACCCATCAACGTGGAAGAACCTATCCCTCAAATTACCTATGATTGGGATGGCACTGATGATGTACCATTAGAAGATCTTCAACCTCCATCAACTCATCCAAATATACCTCAAGGAGTTCGTGAGGTCAGAGATCACCCAATTCAGAATATCGTTGGTGATTTGCATTCTGGTGTTAGAATAAGAAGATCAAATTATGATGCATTCACTGCATTCATATCTCAAATTGAACCCAAGAAAGTTGATGAAGCACTCCAAGACTCAAGTTGGGTTGTTGTTATGCAAGAAGAGCTCAACCAATTTGAAAGATGCAAAGTTTGGACCTTAGTTCCAAGACCACAAGATCAAGGAGTGATTGGTACAAAGTGGGTGTTCAGAAACAAGATGGATGAGAATGGAAGCATCACAAGAAACAAAGCTAGGTTGGTTGCACAAGGCTAATGACAAGAAGAAGGCATTGATTACGATGAAACTTTTGCCCCCGTTGCACGACTTGAAGCTATAAGGATATTCTTAGCTTATTCCTCTTACAAAAGATTCAAGCTTTATCAAATGGATGTGAAGAGTGCATTTCTCAATGGTGAACTTCAAGAAACAGTATATGTTGCTCAACCTCCCGGATTTGAAGATCACAAATTTCCAAATCATGTCTACAAACTCCGTAAAGCTTTGTATGGACTCAAACAAGCTCCACGTGCATGGTATGATACTTTATCTAAATTTCTCCTAGAGAAAGGTTTCAAGCGTGGTAAGATCGATACAACTCTATTCATTGCTAAATATCATGATCATTCTTTACTTATACAAATATATGTGGATGATATTATTTTTTGCTCTACTAATGAATTGTTGTGTAAACGTTTTGAGAAGCTAATGAAAAGCAAATTTGAGATGAGCATGATGGGAGAATTGACATTCTTCCTTGGGCTACAAATTAAACAATGTGCTGAAGGCATCTTCCTCAATCAAGCAAAGTACACAAAGGACCTTATCAAGAAATTTGGACTTGAAAATGCAAAGGCATACGACACTCCTATGGCCGCTGGTAACAAGCTAGATAAAGACTTGAAAGGTAAGAAGGTTGATCAAACTCAGTATCGAGGTATGATTGGCTCTCTTCTTTACTTAACTGCTAGTAGGCCAGATATCATGTTTAGTGTTTGTGCGCGTTTTCAGGCTGATCCTCGAGAAGCACATTTTATTGCTGTTAAACGTATTATTCGATATCTATCTGGGACTATTAACCTTGGACTTTGGTACTCCAAAGATTCGAACTTTGATCTTACAGGTTACTCAGATGCAGATTATGCAGCATGTACCATTGACAGGAAAAGCACAAGTGGAACTTGTCACTTTCTTGGAAATCGACTAGTTTCATGGGCAAGCAAGAAACAAGCCTCAGTCTCTGTGTCTACCACGGAAGCTGAATATATAGCTGCTGGAAGCTGCTGCTGCCAAGTGCTATGGATGAAGCAACAACTGGTTGATTATGGAATCAAAGAAGAAAATTGTCCAATCTATTGTGACAATACATCTACCATTGCTGTGTCCAACAATCCTGTCATGCATTCAAAGACTAAACACATTGATATCAAGTACCACTTTCTCAAGGATCATGTGGAAAAAGGTAATATCCATCTAGAGTATGTGAGTACTGACAATCAAATTACAGATATTCTCACCAAGGCTTTGTATTCCAAGAGATTTAGGTATCTTAGAGGAGAAATGGGTATGCTAGAACTTTAATTATCATGTCCATATATTTCTGTGCTAATGTTTTGTGTTTTATCCAAGTTCAAAGTTTTTTTAAGGTATTCACGGTCAACACCTCTTCTCGGTCGACTGTACATGCCGACCGCTATTGTTTGACCGCATAAAAAGACAGAATATGTTCAAGGCTTTATAGAAGCCTACCGCTAAAGGAAAAACGATAACATTGGTTCACTGCTTTATAGAAGCTTGTCAGGCCAAGGTAACCTATTGACCGCACTAGGTCACGGTCAAGCACCTGACCGCAAAAATCTAGGTGACCAGGTAAGTGTTTCTAACTTAGTAATTCTTAGGATCATCCTAGTCATCTAAAGGGGTAATTCTTTAATTTCCTCTTTTCCCTCGTTCTTCATTTAATGCAAAACATTTGCAATTAATTTTATTCTCTTATTTATGTCCACCGTCACTATCCAAGCATTTAATGTGAAAGGACAACAAGGTCAATTTCTGCAAATTTGCAGAGTTAACCTCCCACTTCCATCTTGTCTCCTTATAAACCGATCCACTCCCTCTTCAACCTCCACAACTCTACTTTTCAGTTTACTTTTCAGAAACCTCTCTCTCTCTCTACTCTGTCTCTCTCTACTTCTATCTCTACAAACCCATCTCTCTTTCATTCTACATTTCCTCTCATTCCTCTATAAAATGGCACCAAAATCATCTCAACCTACTAAATCCTCTAAGAAATCACAAGAACTACTCTCTGAAGACACAATGGTATGATTTCTTGACCCAAAACTCTTCTATTTTCAGTTTTCGTTTTTTGGCGGGTTTCAACAACCCTTCGTATTCTAATGTCATGATTCTATTTCTGGGTTGTTACATGCTATGATAATGCACATTCTAGTTATTTTCATGATTTCGAGTTCTATATGGTGTTTAGATTCAAATTCTAGTTGATAAATCTCTCTATGCCATAAAAAATTTCAAAGCTTTTTTGGTTAACAATGCCCTTTCATATTTTGTGTTTAATGTGCTTTTGATAGTGAAATTGTTGATATTTTCTTGTGTAATCGGTTTTTGTGCACATTTATATGTAGTTTTCATGAATTTTCATACACTGAATCGTATTCTGGGTTTTCGCATGAACAGTGTTCTTCGTGTTCATATGATGTTCTTCATGTTCTTGAAAATGTCACTTTTTGATTCGTATTATTTGGCTACACATAGTGTTAAGGTGTTTGTGCGTATTTTTTTAAAAATTCATTAAAATTTACCTAAGTATTGTTGTGCCAATCTTTTCTTGATCGACCGTAGACTTGTTGACCGTATGATTCATGATCTCCTCTATTCTATGTCGACCGTATCTAAGTCGACCGCTTGTGTAACTTTCCCACTTCTAACTTCTCATTTTTTTCAGGAAGAACAATCATTCATTCCTGGGTGCGTTATTGATTTTGAAGACCTTCAAAAAGATGCTATTGGGAGACACTTGATCAAAAGGATGAAGAAATCAGACATACTCCACTACTTTACCATGAACCAATCTGATCATTACCTTGCCGCAGTTGGAGAATTCTATTCTACCTCTAAAGAAGTCAAAGGGAGAGATGAACAGAACAACTCTCGTAACTGGATTGCTGCAGAAGTGTATGGTCAGAAGATAGAGATTGACTACACTGATATTGCCTCCACCCTTGGTCTTGACATTGACAATGAGGCTCCTATCTCCCTATCTGATGTTGAGTATGATGGATTGGCAACAAGATTAATTGGATCTACTGATGTTTGCAAGCCCTACCGCAAGACATTTCCTGAGGTGATGTACTATATTGGTCATCTGGTTGGCCACGGTCTTCTCTGTAAGAGTGGCAACCCTGGCAACTTCAATTCCACTCAATGGAAGCTCTCAACCGCAATCTACCTGGGCAGAAAGATGAACTGGCCCAAGATCTTGTATGGACTGTTGTTAGACCACATCAACGATTACAAGAAGCAGCTATCTGATCAAGCCCCTACCAAGTACAAGAAAAACACCAGGTTCCTTTCCCTCCTGTTCAAATTCATTCATGAACTTCGAAGGGAAATCAACAAGGATAAAGATTCCAAGGTGCCTATCTCTCTATCCAAGGTCTTTGACATCAAGACCATGAGATCCACCTACCGCAACCGGTTTGGTGATGTTCAATATCAAGAGTACAGGAATCGTGAACCTGAGCACAAGAGAGAAAAATACATCCTTCCTAACTACACCAAGGCTGCCAGAATAGCCTTAGGACTCGATGCTCCTGGAAGATCGTCATCTGCTCATAATGATGATGAAGAGATTGAAGAAGCTGAGGAAGAACTTGAATCTAGAAGGAAAGTCAAAGGCAAAGGGATTGCTAGTGCATCGACCGCTCCTCCATCTAAGCCCAAACCATTAACTGGTGTTATTATCAAGGAATCTTCCTCTATCAAACCGACTTCTACCGCACCATTGAAGAGCAAGTCAACCGCCCCTCTCTCAAAATCTTCTGTTTCCAAGCCTACCGTGTTCTCTCTGACCGCACCATCCAAATCCTTCAAATCTAAGCCTTCTGCACCCCCTGCTACATCTAAGGGGGAGAAATCAAAGAAAAGGGATCATTCACTTAGTCCCGTTCAAACCTCCGAGAAATCTAAGGTTACCAGACCTTCTCCTTCAATCGCATCTCCTGTGTTCACCCCATCCGATCCACCAATGCAGAGTGACCATGATGAGCACATTGAAGAAGCTCCTGCTCAACCTCAAAAGCAAAGAGTTAAACATACTCTTGAATTAGTTGATGAACCAGATGATGTGGAGTTGATGGAATCAAGTGATGAATCTGGAAAACAAGATGTTGAAGCTGGTGTTGCTGAAAATGTTGAGAAGACCGTGAATGTAGAGAGTCCTGATTTTAGTGATGAAAATGATCAAGTCCCTACTGTTGAGGTGACCACTGAAAAGGACAAGTCCACTGATGTTGAGTTTCAGGGTCACGGTCAAGATGGCGACCGTGTACCCAGTGATCATGATAATGATGCGTTGGTTAAGTCTCCTGCTCCCTCTCCTCCTAGAACTACTCAAGCCACGACCGCTTCTGATAGCTCGGTCGATCCATTGGCTCATCTATTGACCGCAGTTGAGACTTTGACTCAAATCAGCTTGGATTCTCAAACACAGATCTCAAAGCTGATCGCCAATCAGGCAGTTCTTCATAATGAGGTTACGAAGCTTAAATCGGCAAATGCATTTCTTCAAGACAAGGTTACCGCTCTTCCCTCTCAATTTCTTGAGACCATTAAGGGGGAGAGTCAGGCTATTTCAAAGGCTGTGATTGAAAGTTTTTCTTCAAATCCTAACCTTTCTGCAACCGCATCCACCTCGACAACTTCTCTCACACGTACTGTTATTCAAGAAGAGCTCAAGTCACAATCTCATGCCATTGATCGCTCCGTAGTCAAGATTATTGAAGGAGCTGGGTTAGAGCTGACCAAGGCAATGACAAATGATAAGAATGTGCTGCTTGAGAAATTGGATAAAGTGAAGACCTCCATCAAAGCATAAATCAATGCTTGTATTTCTGTAGGGTTGCTAACGGTCGCTGAAAAATTTGTGCCTAAAATTGAGTCAATGAGGTAAGCCATGCAAGTCCACACCCAACGTCTGGAAGGTCAAACTTCCAAAATTGATAGAGTTTATGAGATTTCAAACACTAACATGCAGGATGTCATCAACCGGATCTCAAACCTTCAATTGACCGTGGACACGCTTACCGGATCTCATGCTCCCTCCTCTCAAAATCAGGCGACCGGTCATGGGAACAGGTTAGCAAGGGCAGATGAAGATGAAGGAGAAGACAGCTTCGTATTCCCGACCGTGAACAGTATGGATTTCTTAGAAATCAACGACCTCAAGAACTCCATCTTCATTTCTGGAGTTGGACTTTCTCAGAAACTTTAAAAACTTGCTCGGTCGTTTCTAATTTGAATTGACCGTGTGTGGTCATTAAAACTTTGTTGATGTTTGTCCCAAAACAATTTTAGCTTTCTGTTTGTTTTTATTTATGGTCTGTAAAACTTTAAATCTCTCTTTTGTCTCTGCACTCCCCTCACCTGAATGGATATTTATTTGGAGTGCCCTTTAATGTTTGTTTAATGCATTTGATTGCTTATTGCTATTTCCTTTAAAATGCATTCAAACGTATATTTCTATCTTGCTAGGATTAGAATTTTTTTCTTTTTAGGATGATAGAAATCTATGACATTGGCTTAGAGTGTGCATTGACTTGGGGCATGATATTTAATAAAATTTTATTCTTTTAAACATGTTATTACCAAGTACAATGAATTAGCCTTTGTTATAGTAGGTAATGATCTCAATCAAATATGGGAAGATTGTTGGGTATGCTTATTAAAAACCACTCATATTACCTAGATTTGATTGATCCCATAACCTAATTTTATATTTTGTGGACTTTATGATATATTGTAAGAAGTGTTAAACTTCATTTTTAGAATAGTCCACTTTGTTAGTATAGGCTTTAGATTGATAGGTCTAAAAATTTTCTAAGTCTGGAATCCTAGTGGTCAAGCTGTCGACCGCACGTAACTTGACCGCGCCTGGTCACTTGACCGAGATGCTATCGACCGCACTATGCTGACCGCGCCTGGTCACTTGTCCAAGAATCCAAGTGGTGTTCAAACTTAACCATTATTACACGTGTGTCCAAAACTATGGTTAGTTTAGATCGTTGCAGAACCTAACTTGGACCCCAAGTAATTCAAATTTGAATATCTCAGTGGGGACCACCATCTCTCTGCAAAGGGACAAAGATTGAGCTTCAATCAGAATTCAACAGCTCATTGTCCAAACTTGGAGCCCAAGTATTTCCAACAGCTAGTTTCTTCTCTGATGGCTATAAATAGTCATCACTTTCTTCATTGAAAGCAAGCTGAGATTAAAGAGAGAAATTGCTGTTGAAATTCTTGGTGATTGAATATCATATTCAAGATTTCCAGAATCCTTCGAATCTTCAAGCACATAACCTTCAAGTCTTCAACAAATCTCCAGCAACCTTCAAGATCAAATCTCAAGCCTCAACACACAAGATTCATTAGGATCTAAAATCATATAGATTCCAAAGAGCTTTTGATTCTTACACACACACTCACCCCAATTGATCAATCACATAGATTGAATCAAATGGGATACACTGGTCTAAGTTTAGGATTTGAACTTCATAGAAAATAGGTGTTGATTCAATACTTCATCTCTGTAATCTGTACACACAAGAATCAATATATACCTCCATTCAAAATCCAAGACTGACCATCTTGGTAAAGGACGTAGATCTTTAGTCAAATCGAACCTTTCCAAATACTTGTGTCATTTATTTTCTGCACTTTATTTTCAAGTATTGTTCATCTTGTTCTTTATTGTTCATATTAATCTTGTTTGTCGTTTAGTGTTTGATCTTTTAGATATCCAAACTTGTTGTGAATTGTGTTTGTATGTTCAACTCTGCCTAAGCTCTAAAATCTGACTAACTTATCATTTGCCAAAACTTCTAAGACACCAACTTTCAAACTCAACTATTCTTGACTGCAAATCTCTTGACCGCAACCTCTGACCGCTCCTCACTTGACCGCATTACCTTGACCGTGAGTGAGCTTCTATACTTAGAGATTTTGTCAAAACAACCTTACCTCATTTCTATCGAAAACTTCCGTTGTGCAAATTACACCTTGACCGCGTGGTTTATTACTTGACCGCAAAATTCAAGTTTGTAAGCACTTGGTTGAATTTTGAAAAAGGGTTGAAATTTTAAGTAGGCTATTCACCCCCCCCCCCTCTAGCCTCCTTTCTCATACCCTTGTTGTGTCTTTGGGACCAACAGATTACAAAGTTGGAGTATTGAATCAACAACCTATTTCTGTGAAGTTCAAATCTTAGACTTAGACCAGTGTATCCCTAATGATGCAATCCATGTGATTGATCAATCGGGGTGAGTGTGTGTGTAAGAATCAAAAGCTCTACGAAATATATATGATTAAGGGCCTAATGACTCTTGAGTGTTACAAGGCTTGAGATGTCTTGAATGTTGTTGGAGATCTTTGAATGTTTGAAGGTGAACGCTTGAAGATTCGAAGGATTCTGGAAATCTTGAGTATGATCTTCAATCACCAAGAATTTCAACAGCAATTTCTCTCTTTGAATCTCAGCAATGTTCAATGAAGAACACAAGGTCTATTTATAGCCTTGAATGAGAGAGATAGCCGTTTGAATTCTTGGAGGACGAGTTTGGAGGACAATGAGCTGTTGAATTCTGATTGTAGCTCATTCCTATGTTGTCTTCTAATTGTAGAAGTTAGTGGGCAAGGTGTACTACCTCGTACCAGTCATAGCGACCAAATTCAAATTTGAAATTTGAATTATGCAACATTCTAATTTAACCAAAGGATTTGGACACTAGTGTGACCATGGTTAATTAGGTCCAAACTTGTCTTTTCTTGGTCTTCAACTTGCAAAGCGGTAGCGTGTCTTCTTGCGGTAGCTTTGAGCCTGCGGTAGCTTGAGCCTAGCAACAACTACCTCAGGAGCAGATAGCTCATCAACAGTTCTTCAAAATTTGAGGTGCTGAATTCCTAAGCCTATGTAAACTAGAACTGGACTTAACTAATGAAGTTCTGAAACTTCTTACAATAAACCTAAAGTCCATAAAAAGTAAAATAAGGTCATGGGATCAATTAAATTAAGGTAAAAGGAGTTTTTTATAATAAGCATACCCAACAGTATTCACTGCGGGGTGGGTTCAGTATTGAGTAAACCCGCTCCGTATCCGCCCCTACTCAAGCATACCAAGGATATTCTCGAGCCGACTGTGGGCCTCGGCTCACTTGGACATATCCTCCGACGTTAATAAGAGGGTTAATATTTAATAATAAGACGTAAATTACAATTTAATTACCTGTATTTGTTTTACTTTTGCATTTTTGTTTTTAAAAATAAACAAATTGTAATCAATTTTTTAATATTTACATTTTTTTTCTTCAAAAGGATGTAAAAAACTCAATTCTTATTTTATTGTAATGTTTCCGTCAGAAAGCTAATACTCATATTGCTAGTTTCTAGGTTTGCAACAAAATATAATTTTTATAAATTAGATTGCAATTTCAATCTCGAGAATCAAATTGAAAAAATGATAAAAATGCAGGTTACCAAACTGCAATCATCCCTTAATAAATTTTTATAATATTTAAAAAGTGCTATCAAGTATTTTAAAAACTTGTTTTTTTCAAATTGTTATGACAATAAAAGATGACAAATGAAAAAAAATCATTTTGACACAGAGTGAATGGGATAATGAGTTGCGGTCTAAAGCATGATCCGAACTGAATTAAAGTTTAAATTATGATTTAACTGTGGTCTGAACCACTGTTTGCACCGGGTTTGATTTGAGCTTTTTATCTTGAATCACTATTTGCACCGGGTTTGATTTGAGCTTTTTATCTTGAATTTTATGAGACCGGTGACTAATGGTTAGGTCAGTAAAGTAAATTGTCCCAAACCGAACCATTTACACTCATAATTATTTGTACATTTTGAACTTAAAACACACACACACACACACAACACCACAATCTGTGTGTGCCCTGATCACAGTGCAAGTGCAACCATGGTTGTACTTACCTTCTATAATTATAGAGACACAAAAGAGCTTCTTTCCCATGTGATAATGAGAAAACCATAAACCTCAAAGGACTTTATGCAAGCAAAGTAGCATCCTGTGATTACTACTTGCAGACAGAGACCAACAAACTTGAGGGGGTCAAAAAGTTAAAACTGAAAGCTAAAGGGTAAGATTACATGTGTTCCCCTCTCCCTCAATTAAAGCATTTCACATCCTAGCACCTTTTGCAACCCAAACAATGTGATACCATTACTAACGGGCGTTAAATCAACACGTACTTGAAAATAACTGAAAGCTACAACGAAACATTTCCGTGCCCGGTCAATGAAAAGTCAAACTACGCTAATTGTACTCGACAGAGATGAGAAATAAGTACAAAGTACATTCATAATTTCACATACATGCAAACTACGTATCGGACACAGTGATAATACAGATGATAAAAGATTAACAAGAGCAAAAACTCATTCTAAACTAAGCAGACCCCAGCAGCAGAAATGCCTTCTCAATCATTCATACTGGTTTCAGTTAACTCCGTTAACACTCCCTCTGTCCCATAATATATGTCGCATGTTGAATTTTCGGTTAATTTAATTGAGCTTTGACCATAAAGTTAATAAAATCTAATCGTTCTCATGAGATTCTAAAAATTGTTATTGATTGATTTGCCATTAAATATATTATAGCAATTTTTAGAATTTCATAATAACGATTAGATTTTGATAACTTTTTGGTCAAAGTTCTATCAAGATGACCAAAAAAATCAAGATACGACATTTATTATGTTGCTTGTCAATTTGTTTGCCCAAGTTACCTGTATAGTTTCATTTCCGCCTTATAATAGCGAAGCCATGCTTTGTTTCCAGCCAAGTGACCTTCGTGTCATACGTGGGGGAGTGAAACTGAGCCCAAACATTTCCTTAAGGGCTTGTCCTTGCTCTGAAAATCTGATTAATTTTGCAATAATCGTGGCACTTTCCTTGATGTGATCTGCATCCTCCGTTTCACTCCATAGGCGGTGGACCATTTGCATCCTTCTACGTTTTGAGTCCAAATTGATGCCCCATTTTTGGAACATTATCTTCCTTTCCTCGTCTGAGAACCTTTTGTTCATTAGTCTGCTTAACATCTCTCTCTCTCGACGAAGAGCTTTCATGCTGTCAGTTGAAAACAGTAGAACATATATGAGTGAATTGTCAAGAACTAGACAAGATAATACAAGGGTTACGAAATTAATCTTTGTATTTGAAAATTAAGTTTTGAATTCTCCCTCCGTCCAGAAAGATTATCCCATTTGACAAGTCAAACTATCTGTGAAAGAGGGTTTACTTGCTTTTGCTTAAACCAGCTTGAAATTACACTATAATTATTACAAGTACCCTTATAAAAAAAAGGGGGACTATCTTTTGGGGACGAACCAAAAGAAAAGTGGGGTTGCAAGCATCATTTTGAAATTTATATATGCATTCAGTTTCCTTGAGCTCAAAAATCGCAAATGCTATACAGGATTTAGCCGAAAACTTAGTCACACGAAAACTCATTCACTCTCCCACTATCCCAAAATAAATGTCACACTACCATTTTGGTTCATCCCAAAATAAATGTCACACTCTCCATTTTGGTTCATCCCGAAATTGGTGTCACACTTTCCATATTGGTTCATCCCAAGATAAATGTCTCATTTCTAAATTAGGAAAGAGTCTTAGTGAAATTTTACCATTGTACATGCAATGTACAAATAAGTGAAGCACAATTCTTAGTTCTTAAAAACGGTAAGTCAACTGCGACATTTGGGATGGAGGGAGAGTATCATTTTAAGTGAAAAGATCAAAATGCTGCTCTAGAGAGACAAATGTGGAGAGAGAGAGAGAGAGAGATGACCTTGAAGCCATTGTTAGAGTGCGACCATCTTCCACAGCCGGATTTCCCTTTGAAAATGTTTCTTTAAGAAAAGAGAGTCTTCTAACCTCTACCTCCATGTAGATAGAATCCATCGGGTCACCTTTAAAAAGCAAGAAGAAGTACGTCCTATGAATCAAAGAAACATTGCATTCTTTCCAAAGTTCAAGTATAAGTCTTTGCTGCCTCTTGAATTCAACCGGCCAGTCTGAAGGAGCTGGGCCCATTGGATCTAATCCTACATCTTTGACATTCTTGCCAAACTTATCAGCCAGTGATCCCGTCCCTTGATTTTCATACTGAAGCTTAGCCATTTTCTTCAATCCCGCAACAAAAGTGTCTACACTAGGAATATCCTCATCTCCAACAATCTTGTTTTTCTGACCATTTTGCCCCTCGACAACAGAACTTGCAAAAGAAGACTGGGAATCATTTCTTGATAGCTTTGAATCACTGGGGCCATGACTAAAGGGAGAAAGATTCCACGTCTTTCTTTGAAAGCTTTCTGGCCGTCCCGGAAAGTTTCTCTCAAAGCTATTCGGTGGGGTATTTTCTCCCATCTCAAATTCCTGTGCATATGAACCAATCATAAGATTAGGTCTACAACTCCTGCTCCTAGTAAACCTAAAGCTCGAAGGAGTTGATATATGTGGTGTTTCTTCATCTGGGTAAGGGGTAGCGAGGGAATTAATTGTCTGCTGCACATCATTGAATCTCTGCTCCAATTCTCCAAAACCAAACCCGTTTTGAAAACGATTTCCTTCGTTAGGCAGGGGTGTTGATACTCTCCTTTGACTTTCACTATTGGAAAAGTCAACTCTTGAAGCGTTATCATTATCAGATCCATCTGTGTCGATACATCGAACTTCCCGGCAGTTATCACCAGAATCGTTTTCACCTCTCAAAGCAAAGTCAGAGCTATTCTGACATCGATGATCGGAAACAATCTCACTTCTTGTTGATGGTGATGGTGATGTGGTCTCATCAGGCAGAGAGTTGACTTCATCGTTGTCTTGAACTTGGGTTGACTTTAATATCTTAACACCTATCTCTAAACAGTGGGAGTCGATCACACCTGAGGACTCGGATACTGAACATTCATGTTCATATGTGCTCCTTTGGCATTTAGGATGATGACAAAGCCCATCCTGAGAAAAAGAACGAACATGCGAGTTAGAAAACCTTACTGATGTCTATATATATATGTGTGTGTCTGTCTATAGCATATACTCCCTCCGTCCCGTAACAATGTGCACAATTTTGGGTGTGCACGGGATTAAGAAGGGAATAGTACTAGGTAGTTGTTGTGAGTATGAAAAGTAAGGTGGAGAGAGAAAGTGGGGTAGGGAATAATAGTGGATAGTTATTGTGAGTATGGCAATGTGGGTCCCATTGAATAAAGAAATATAAAATTACCATTTAGGGAAAGTGTGACTTATCAATGGGGGACCCAAAATGGAAGTTTGTGCACAATGTTATGGGACGGAGGGAGTGTGTGTGTGCGCTTGTGTGTGTGCATTAGATGACAAGTGCCCACCCATTCGCTTGTAGCTTGATCGTTTCTGACCGCATGTAGTAGCTCTTCAATTCGAGATTGAGCAAGATCTCTTTGCTTAGTCAGCTCTCGCACCTCTTTCTCCAACTGCAGATGGAAACCAGAGAATCAGCAAAGGGTGGTTTTGAGTACATGGGACCCACGATTTTCTAACATTAAAGAGCTCAAACAAATAAAAGTAAACTATGAAAGCAAATAAAAACCTTTTCAATCTGCATATCTTTCTTCCTCAACAAAGCCGTATAATCACTTGTAGATGTAGGGGCTGGAGTTCGTAGCTCACTCTCCAATCTAGCTACTTCTTTTTGCAAATGCTTCACCAAGGCCTTATCAGACATTACCACATTTACTTGTGCATTCGTGCTCACCTCCTTTGCACAGCTAGCAAATAAAAGAGTATTTCTGGATTGTTCAACATGGTCCCGAGCCGGACTTAGGGTGCAAATGATGGCAGTTCTTGCATTGCCACCTAACGACGGTTGCAGTATGCGAGTTAGCTTAGAGTCTCTATAGTTGACATGCCCATTTCTACCCTTGCTGCATTTTACCAGAGTTGACACATGAAATAGTTATGGATCGAGCATTGCCTTAACGTTGCAGGTATTAAAGCAGATTACGACTGAAATATACTTCCTCCGTCCCAGAAAGATAGTCCTATTTGACTTTTTATGGTCAATGCAAGTGAACTTTGACCAAATTTTAATGTCAGTCTAATCATCCTAGTGAAATGCTAACAATTGTGATTGATAAATTGACATTAATGTTTGGCTAAAGTTCACTTGTGTTGACCATCATAAATCAAATGGACTATCTTTACGGGACGAAGGGGGTAAAAAAATAGAGAAACAAGTGACCTTAGTTTGCGAATAACAGTGCTCAGTGTCAATAAACTACGATTGATGTGGCAGCCTTCTTTAAGTCTTTGTCCAACTGATAATGCCTGAGCTGCACGCTCACTTCCCGCAAGATCAACAAAATTCTGCCAATGAGAACTAAATTAAAACCTTCATCTTCTGGTCAATGCTCATGTCAAGCCATTTTCATCATTTTTTATTTTACCCTTAGGGAAATAAATAATCAATTTAATATCGACCCATAAGAAAGTCAACTGGTCCTTACCACACTAGCGGATAGGGTAGTTGACTTGTCCTTTCCTATGAACTCACGAGCAGAACTTTCAATTGTCTGCAGTATAATCAAATCAAAAAAGGATGACAAAACATACTAGTAAGTAACACATTATACTCAAAATCTAACAAGAGACACTCTGATCAGAGGAAAAACAAGAGGATTACCAATCGAAGAATTTGATGAGATCTAGAACTAGTTTCATTCAGGGAAGTCTCTCCTACTTTCCTTTGAGCTGCAAAATTGGGGCGAAAAAGTATATATATATCGGAAATCTAACGATCATAACTTTATAATTAAACAAAGAAAAGAAGGAAAGAAACCTTACCTTCACATATTGAAAGGAGCTCTTTAACGTGGCTCCAGTCCCTCACTATCACCTCGGTGAGTCTCTCAACAATTGTCCCTTTCTGCAGGAATAGATTATTAAGAAAACCTCTACCTATTATACAATCAAATGGCAAAGATTCAAAAATATTCTTGTTGTCCACTTTCCAAACATTTAGTTTGCAAGTATAAGAAAATAGTGAAAAAAATTGGTAAAAAAAACATTTTAGGGACACAGTTTTTGTCAAAAGAGACATTCATTTTGGGACAAAAAAAAATCCTGAAAACGGACATTCATTTAGGGACTGAGGGAGTAAAATGAAATTGAAAAACTAAACATAAAACTCACCTCTGGATCATCTAACAGTCTAAGTGGCATATTCTCTGTGCTTAGGAGGTCTCTTACAGCTTCATTGTAGATTTCAATTGCAGAAAATTTCAACACGAATGCTCTCTCTTCATGCTGGAAAAAGGAAAAGAAATTACATTTGAAAATAGTTGAAAAAGAAAAATGCGAAAAACTAATAACAGAATGTGTAGAATTTATTTACCCTTTCCATATAATCATATATGTCCGCCACAGTGTACTCAGTTATCCCGATCATAGTGTACGTTTTTCCGCTGCTTGTTTGTCCATAAGCAAAAATGCTTGCTGCGAGAGGGGGGGGGGGGGTCAAAGTCAAAATTAACGACTGGTAAACCAAATTAAAAATAGAGATGTTACAGAAGTAGAATGTAAAAATATAGGGCCAAACTTACAGTTAATTCCACTGACGACTGAAAGAGCAATGCCTTTCGCTCCTGTCTCATATACCTGCCTGGTTGAGCAGTCGCCCCCATATACTCTGTCTGTCCCAACACACAAAACCAGCATAAATGAGGAAAATATCAAAAACAATAGCTATACAAGATACAGAATACTACCTCCGTCCCAAAATGAATGTCCAAATCTTTTCATAAAACAAATTACAAGATTGAGAACACAAAAAATGTGGCAATTGCTCTTTTTTCCTATACAGATCAGAAAAGAAAGATTATGGCAATCGTTACATCAAGAATTATTTCTGGAGTTGCCTAATCCAAATATTTTTTAAACTTTTTAAGAATATGAACACTTGCTTCACTAGCCATGTTTTGTTATGCACTTTTAAGCCCAAATTGTAGAAATTGGAAGAACATTTTGGGACAATGAGAAATGGCAAATGGGAAGATCATTTTGGGACGGAGGGAGTACAACTCAGCAAAGATCAAACTGAAAACTAATCTGGTGCCGTACAACTCAGCAAAGATCAAACTGAAAACTAATCTGGTGCCGTACAACGAAATGGTCCAAATCATTAGCAAATTCAGAAAAGGCATAACCATTGTCTATCAAATTCAGACCCAGAAAAGAATTTTGAGGAAAGAACAAATCATAAAACATGGAGATTCTCTTACCAAATGTATAAGCAGTTGGAAACATGGATCTCTCTTGTAGACTATTCCTGAACAGAACCGTGTTATCATTGATGCATTCCCAATCCGAAACTTCATTTCTTGCAACTTCTTTCTCACTCAAAGGCCTCAATCTCACCAACACAAGAATCTTCTCCTCATTTCCATTGGCTACACCTTCCATTTTCTCCCACTTCATCAAATCTTCTCCACCAATTGCCCCCATTTTCACACTCTCACTCTCCCTCTCTCTCTCTCTCTTCAACCCGCCACCTAATTCACCGAAACTAACCACATCGGTAAATCAAATCCCCTCTCAGACCCAAAAATCACCCCAATTTCTCATTCTACCAAATACCCAATATTTGCAAGGCAGTTAAGATGTTAAAAGCAAGGTTGTTTTCCTGTGCTTGCAGAAAGGAACAACTTCTGCCCGCTTTTTCAAAACACCTACACTTTCCATAATAGCATTATCTGCAACAGAAAGGTAATTATGGGCATCATTAAACAACCAAAATCAATACACAATACCACTTAATCACGGGTTAGTTGGGTGATTAAGATCTTTGCTTAATCTTTGTTTTGAAGATTGAATGAGTTGAAGAAAAGAAAGCCTAAAAATCTCATTGAATTAAAGACAGGAACCTCACAACAAAGAGAACTTTGCTTAAAGGGGACCCCACTATACTTGAGAATGAAGTAACAAAGCTTTAATAGAATTCTCCCCAAAAGGCCGGTTAAGATTAGAATTCTGAGAATGGTGGTCCCTTACTTTATTGATCTACATCTACCTTTGAAGTACATAAAATAAAATATTTCTCTACTACCTCCGTCCCAATAAAATAGTACTACCTCGATCCAAAAAAATTGACATTCGTTTTGGGACGGACCGAGCAATACCTAATAATTTAAGTTTCCTAAATAATTTTTTTCCTGGACAAAGCAAAAGCGGAAACGAGACAAGACTAGTTAGATGAAATGAATATATAATTACAGAATTACAGTCATTAGGCCATGTCCAAACTTTTTACAAGTCAAACGTTGAGATATCGAGTTAGAAAATGGAGTATTATCTAATACTATTCAAATTAGGCGTCAAAAATGCATTTCAGATAGGAGACAGTAGTGGGTTTTCAAGAAATTGCAAAATAGGAAACTCTAATTAAGGATCTTCATAAAAATATTATACAATATGTTTATATATATATATACAAACACAAACAACAGTAGATTAATATAAGGAAATAAATCAGAAAAAATAATGTGAAATTAAAAATCAAAGATAGAAATCACCTCACCTGTCGGGTTGAATACTTCTGCATATGGCTTCTAGCACTGTGAATTTGGCCAAATTACAAAATGTAAGGGTTAATTGAACAGAAGAAAACAAATATAACTGCAAATAAAACTTAATGCTAGAGTTGACTGAGTAACGTTCCCCAAAAAATTAAATTTTCAAACAAAAACGGAAAATTAACGGTAAAATAATCGAAGAATCTAAGAAAACGCAGTAAGAATTTACAGATTCGGCATTGGGTTTTTTCGAATAAAACTTGAAAATTAACGGGAAAATAAACAAAGAATCTAAGCAAAGCGCAGTAAGAATTTACAGATTCGGCATTGGGTTTTTCAAGCAAAATTGAAAATTAACGGTAAACTAATCGAAGAATCTTAGTAAACGCAGCAAGATTTTACAGATTCGGCATTGGGTTTTTTTCAAATAAACCTTGAAAATTAATGGGAAAATCAACAAAGAATCTAAGCAAAACGCAGTAAGAATTTACAGGATTTTTCAAGCAAAATTGAAAATTAACGGTAAAATAAAGAAGGTATTTAAATAACTCAGTAGAAATTATGGATTCGGCATTGAGATTTTGAGACGAACATTTTTTTTAAAAAAAAATTAGTGGAGATGAAGATTAAATACTGTAGATCTGTGAAGTGGAATTCATTTTTACTTTTCCTTTTTTACGCGCTAAGTGAAAAAAAAAAAAAAAAAAAGATTGAATGGAAGTGGGATTAGGTTGGATTAGATTACATGAAAAGGAATACAGGGAATCTGGAGGGAGATTAAGGCCTCCACGATCTCCGTAATTTGGAGCGGAGAATCGAATGATGAACCTTTTTTTTTTCTCTCTCTTTTTAATAAATTCTTCGAACAGGAACTGCTTTCCCACTCTCTCTCTTCTCTTTTCTCTCTCACACACTCACTCACTGTTTGGTGTTCTCCTACAATGAATACTCCCTCCCGAGTCCCGAGTAAAGTTGGGGGAAAAAAAAAACTCACAAAATTTTGCTCACATAATGAGATAACGATATTTTATTGTTTACATCGATAGTGGACCCGGCACACTCATATTAAAAACATAAATAAAAACCGGCTCCAGGACCCAGGGGTCGACCCTGCCACGTGGCAGCCTCTCATAGGCCCAAAAAAAAAACTTTTTTTTTTGCTTTTTTTTAATTTTATATTTTTTTTTGTTTTTTTTTTCGGTTTGTCAAAAGTAATAGTTACTATAACTTAATGTAATGACTGTATTCATATAAAGCAACAGTTTGTATACATAAAAGTAATACATATATACAGAAAAATAACAGTGTTTTTTTCTATGTTTTCTTCGTTTGCCAAAAGTAATACTTATTACAACTAAAATGTAACGAACGTGTTATTTATATGTAATAATGTTTATACATAATTGTAACACATATATATAGAAAAAGTAATAATTCAACCATTTACATTTTTAGAGCTAAAAACACTTGATTAGTGTTACATGTAAAAGTATTACATTATCTATAGAAATATGTTATAATTTCTTTTATTAAAGTGTTACATTTACTTGTACAAACAATTACGTTCATATATATAAGTTGTTACTTTTTAAATGTTATTTTCTTTCAAAACATTAAATCAAAATACACAATATTTTACATTTTTTCAAAAGCATTATTACATTTCAGTATAAATGATAATTACATTTAGATATTGTTTTGGTTACATGTAATTATAGTTAGTATTACATTTGAAAAAATGGGTAAAACGAGCTTTTGTTTTTGTAAAACAGGTGTTACGTTTACTTATGAACAATGTTACTTTATATGTATACAGTCATTACATTAAGTTATGGTAACTATTACTTTTGGTGAACGGCTGAAAAGGCAAAAAATTAATATAAAAACTAAAAAAAAAATGGATCTCTGGGATGCTACCACGTGGCGGGTCATGCCCCATGGGTCATGGGTGTAGAGTCTCATACATGAGACGGATCCCCTTGTTCTCATGGGAGACCACCTCTAAATAAAATCACTGTTGTCGCGACCCCGACCCCGCGGGCCCGGAGTACGCGAGCTGGATGTCGACTTAAACAACAAACTCTAAAATACTGAAGATAAAATTTTCCTTTTTATACCAAAATATGATAACACAAAGTTTTGAAATCCAACTTGAACAACAAAATATAAACTAGTGTGAGCTCCATAAGGTTACACCCAAAATAATAAAATATACAAATTCTAATGACCTCAAGTTCGGTACAACTATTCCCAAAAGGTTACACATTTATGTAATGTAAACCCACCAATAACAACTTGCCCAAAAAGCTCAACCCTCGCGACGTCCTCCTCGTGATCAGCGAGTCTAATCCTTTCCTCCTTGGGGGGTAAGGAAAAACAAAGATAAAAGGAATGGGGTGAGATGAATCTCAATAAGTTACTAACGCAATTACATGACATGCTATGATGCAATAAGCAATAACAAATAATAAATATCACTTAGCACATAGCATTTATCAATTAACAGATATCAGCGGAAATAAACAATTAACAAAGGATATTAGCCAAGGTTTCCCAACTGAAAGAACCAAATAAAGGTCGCTGCGCAGCTTCAATAATCAACAATCAACATCTTCATAGTAGCATGAAAGCTGAAGAGAAAACCCCCGGTACCGGAACCAATAATAATAAGGGGACAGTGACACACAGTCAAAGCCCAAAACCAATAGCTAAGATGCTCACAAAGGGGCTAGCTCATCTCACATCCAAGGCCAATCTGGAGGAGGGAAATAATGGGGCAAAACAATGCTCAACATCATAATGGAATTGGCTTGTGCCATCATAATGTTTTGCATCGCCCGAAACACACACATATACCAGCTGGACTTTCAAGTAAAGGCTAAGTAATAAAATACTAGCACGGTAAACAACTAATGATTCCAAAGTAGGGAACCGTTCCAAATAAATCACCACAAAGGTAAACCAATCCAAACAACACATCAAAGATGGATCACATTCCCAAAACGATACTTAATTAAATTCCATAACATATTTATTCACAAAAGAACCAATTCCAATTAATAAAGTGTTCCACGATGTTAACTTCAGTTAATTTGAGTAAATAAACTTAAACTAGGAAGCCACGTAGTCTTAAACAAGCAAAAGACAAATTCCAGAACAGGCGGGCGGGCGGGCGCGCGCATAGGGGCAGGCGGGCGCTTATTTGCCCAGAAGGTTTGGCCGCAGGAAAAGGCCAGGCAGGCGGGCGCCTGCTCCAACCCGGGCGGGCGCTCGGTCGACGGGCTGGGAGGGATTTCAGCTGGGTTCTTCAATTTCTCAAGCCATTTTCATACCATTTCCACAACACCCAAAATCAACACTTCCAACAAGTTTAATAAGGTACCCAATCAACATTTAAGCTTAAGGGAGACTAAAATAACATCATCATCTATCAACCCAAACAAGATTTCAATCCCCACATTTGATTTATCACAAAAATCACCCAAAAGAACAATAATTTCCAAATAAATTCTAAACCTTCACAAATCATCAAATAACCACTTTAAAGCTTCATATATCACCATACAAAATGGAGATGAACAATTTTAGCATATAAATGGGGGAAAGCAACTTACCCGGATTTTCTCAAAGTTGACGGAATTCGAATATTTTTGGCTCCCTACGATCCTATCGACGATCTAAACATGTTTCATATTATGAGAAATGAGAAATAAAGAGGGGAAGGTAGCTAGATTGAAGAGAGAAGGGAGAGAAGAAAAACTTACCCAAATAGCCAAGGAGAGAGAGAGAGCTGGGAATGGGAGTAGGGTGAGGAAGAGAGTGAGGGAGAAGGAAGAGTAGGGAGGGAGTTAGTAAAAGAGATTTAAAAACTTACACTTAGGCCCCCTCACTCTACTAACAAATAACCCAATTAATCCCTCTAACCAATAATTCCCTACTACCCACTTAACACAATATCAACCAAATAATGCTAGACGCAATTTAATATTATGAGATATAAAATGCGCACATAAATATTCAAATAAATAAATAATTCAAATAATTAATTAAGTCATAACTAAATAATTAAATATTTATTATTAGAAAATAGAGGCGGGTTTTCGGGTCGTGACATTCACTCCCCCTTAAAAAAAATTCAACCCGAATTTTAACGAGACTTACCCGAAACAAAAAGCCACGGATATTTCCGCTCCATCTCCTCTCGAAGCTCCCAAGTCGATTCCTCAACATTGTGATTCCTCCAAAGAACTCTAACCAACGGAATGCTTTTGCTTCTCAACTCTTGGACTTTAGAATCAAGAATTCGAACCGGTCGTTCCTCGTAAGTCATGTCGGGCTCTATATCCTCCGGTATCCTCGGTAAAACGTGAGAAGAATCACGAACATACTTCCGAATCATAGAAACGTGAAAAACATTATGTAACCGGTCCAAAGAAGATGGTAACGCAAACCGATATGCTAGAAGTCCCACTTTCCCCAAAATCTCAAACGGTCCAACAAACCTCGGAGCTAATTTACCCTTCTTCCCAAACCTTCGGATACCCACCTTCGGAGATACCTTTAAGAACACGAAGTCTCCGGTCTGAAAACTAAGATCTCATCTTCGATGATCGGCATAGCTCTTCTGTCGACTCTGGGCCGTCTTCAATCGATCCCGAATAATTTTAACCTTTTCCACCGAGTCCTGAACCATGTCAACACCCCAAAGTTTTGCTTCCCCAACCTCGTCCCAATAAATAGGTGACCGACATTTCCTCCCATACAAAGCCTCATACGGTGCCATCTGTATACTCGACTGATAACTATTATTGTACGCGAACTCTGCAAGCGGTAGATGTGTATCCCACGAATCTGGAAAGTCAACTGTGCAAGCCCGTAACATATCCTCGAGAATCTGAATGGTTCTTTCAGAATGACCGTCAGTCTGAGGATGAAATGCGGTGCTAAACCTCAAATCGGTACCCAAAGCCTTCTGCAACGCTTGCCAAAATCGGGATGTAAACCTGGGATCTCTGTCTGACACAATACTTACTGGAACACCATGTAATCTGACAATCTCATGAATATACAAATTCGCAAGTTTCTCCATCGAATAGGAAATGTCAATAGGTAAGAAGTGAGATGATTTAGTCAACATGTCCACAATCACCCAAACTGCATTGAACCTCCTTCGAGTCCTGGGTAGTCCGGTTACAAAATCCATCGTAATGTGTTCCCACTTCCACTCGGGTATCTCAAGAGGCTGAAGTAGACCTGCGTGTCTCTGATGCTCTGCTTTAACTTGTTGACAGGTCAAACACTTCGATACATACTCTGCAATTTCCCTCTTCATGTTAACCCACCAAAATTGTTGTTTTAAATCCTGATACATTTTCGTTCTCCCGGGATGAATGGTATACCGGAATTTGTGACCCTCATCAAGAACTCGCTGTTTAATCCCACCGATATTCGGCACACACAATCTGCTACGGTAAGTCAACACTCCCTCGGAGTCAAGCTGGAAGTCCACATACTGTCTATCCCGAGCATTATCCATAATCTTCTTCAACTCTGGGTCATCCTTCTGAGTATCCTTTATTTGTTGAATTAATGTGGGAAATACATTAAGATTCGCAAAAACAACTCCACGCTTCGACTCTTAGGGACGCCAATCTCGAGCATCCTCTAGCAATTTCCATTCACGAATCATCATTGATGCCACATAAGAGTTTCGACTGATCGTATCAGCTACTACATTTGCTTTGCCCGGATGGTACGAAATGGTGCAATCATAATCTTTTAAAAGCTCCATCCACCTACGCTGACGGTTATTCAATTGCTTTTGAGAGAATAGGTATTTCAAACTCTTGTGATCGGTAAAAATCTCAAACTTCGCTCCATATAGGTAATGCTTCCACTTATGCAACGCAAAGACTATCGCAGCCATCTCCATATCATGAGTAGGGTAATTCTGTTCACTAGGGGTCAACTTCCTCGAAGCATACGCGATTACTTTCCCATTCTGCATCAAAACACAACCCAAACCCTCTTTCGAAGCATCAATGTAAATCATTAAATCGTCATTTCCATTTGGTAACGCAAGAATCGGAGCCGTAGTTAATCTCTTCTTTAATTCATCAAAGCTACTTTGACATTTTTCACTCCACACAAACGGTACATCCTTCCGGGTCAACTGAGTCATCGGAGTAGCAATCCTCGAAAACCCTTCTATGAACCTTCTGTAATACCCGACTAAACCCATAAAACTTCGGATCTCGGTCACTGTCTCGGGTCTCTTCCAATCCACTATGGCTTCTATCTTTGAAGGATCCACTGAAATCCCATCTTTAGAAATCACATGACCCAAAATGAAACCTTCTCGAGCCAAAATTCGCATTTACTAAACTTCGCAAACAACTGCTCCCTCGCAAGAACGGATAAAACTGTCCTCAAGTGCTGCTCGTGCTCCTCTCGAGATTTAGAGTAGACAAAAATGTCATCGATGAAAACCACTACAAATGAGTCAAGATAAGGATGGAAAACCCGGTTCATCAAATCCATAAATACGGCAGGCGCGTTAGTCAACCCAAACGGCATAACCAAGAACTCGTAATGACCATAGCGAGTGCGAAAAGCAGTCTTCGGAATATCCTCCGATCGAATCTTCAACTGATGGTACCCACTCCTCAAATCAAGTTTAGAAAACACCACCCCTTGAAGCTGATCAAATAAATCATCAATGTGAGGTAGAGGATACTTGTTCTTCACTATAACCTGATTCAACTGTAACGCCCATCCTTAATCTCGTTAAATATTTGACTTATTTGTTAAATTCTTGACTTGCTTGTTAAATTCTTGACTAGCATATTTATATGCTATTTTATTTGAGTTAATTATTTAACTACTTTAGAAAATTAAGGTGGTTAAATGTCAAAGTTGAAATTTTAGGGGCCTTTTTGTCAAAGATAGAACTTGAGGGGCCTAGTTGCAATTCTTGGAAAATCTTAAGTATATCAAGTTGTTTTCTCCTCAGAGAAAGCATTCTCAAACTTTCTTCTCGTACTTTCTCTCTGTTTCATAATAGGGAGTTCAGTTTTACCCTATTCTCGACTCCTCGAGCTTAATTATCCCTCTGTTCGTGATTCCGGTCCTGGATAAATATTCGTGGCGTTGAATAGAGCGTTTCCTGACGAACAGAAATTAATTTGGGTCAACTTGATTTCGGACTAGGTAAGTTATTAGCTCCCCCTTACTTGTAATAACATGCATATATGTTATTCCCGATACTTGTTCTTGTTAAAATTGTGTTTTGAGCAATTTTTGTGATACTTGTAATTTTGGGACGAAGGGAGTATAAATATTATGCGTACAAAAGAAAATTGGAAAAATTGGTTCAAATTGGTTAACCTCCTGGGTTTGCAAATTGTTAAATTGTACTCCTATTCGTGAGACGGTAAAATAGTAACTTGATTTAAATATTATTAGAAAAATTGTACCATTATTTGTGGTACGGGGAAATGAATGGAAGTATCCCTAAATGGATATAGTAGTATAATATAAAATTGTACTTATATTTTTGGGGTCGGTGAAATATTTAATTGAAATAAAAGGAAATTGTCCTATTATTTATGGGACGATAAAAGAAATGAATTGAGCTTGAAAATAGGTGTTAAGAAAATGTTTGTATACTCCTGGGTGTATTAAAATGTTAATAGAAAGTTACTCCTACGTTTGGGACGGAGATTTCTTAACCTGGGAAAGAAATGAAAATTTCGCATTTTGGTACCTTGTGCGACCGCACAAAAACCCTTGGGCGACCGCCCATCTTTCTGAAAGGTTTTTCAAAGGAATTGACCTGCTTGTGTGCGACCGCACAGGCCATTTTAGGCGACCGCACAGTTACCTGAAGAACAAAATGTTGTTTAAAGTTTGTATAAGTTGGAAGTAACTCTAGTTAAGGTATATAACCTTAGTATAAGATGTCCTAGCAAGTGTTGTGACACCTTATGGGCATCAGAACTTGGTCTTAAACGTGTATACTCATTGAATTAAAATGAGAACTTAGTCTTGTACATGGACACTTATAGAACTCAAATGAGAACTTAAGTATAAGAGTAACAACTCTTTTATATGTCTTGAAAGTGCTATGAACAAGCACTTATGTGTTATGCTTGTCTTGGAACAATATTTGTGCACCTTGAGAGCACCAAATTAGTGTCTTGAGATTGAATATCTTATATAGGGGATAGTACGCAGTGAGGCTCGACTTAGCTGGGAACTTACTCAGCAGGATATTCTTGTTCGAAGTTAGTGTCCTTTTATATTTTGGTAAGGACGATCTTGTATGAGTTAATAAACTCTGGGCTTATATTAGGGTAGTATTTGTTGTCCCTAGACAGTTCTTGATGCCAGCTTATTTGCTAGGCATGTCTTCCGCTGTATGTAACCTTGTTTGGTTTTAATTTTCTTGGTCTAGAACTCGTTGTGAGCTATCTTAGCTCCTTATTCTTGAGTAGATATAGCATGTCAGTTTGTTTCTAACAGGTATTGTTCCTGTTTCCCGTTAGTTTCTTGTTTCTTGTTAGTACGCGCACCAGGTTCGAGGTTCTATTAGGGGATCCCGGGACTTGGGGCGTGTCAGTTTGGTATCAGAGCTATGGTTTAGCTCTAAGCCTGGATAGGGTCTATGGCCTAGGTTGGGTTAGTCTTGGGTGTGTTTTCGACGCCGAGTGCTTCGTTACTTGTTGTTATACCAGGCAAAGGACTGGTATTAATAGTGTTGATCCAATTGGATTAGATGGTTTGAGAATCGAGAGCGCGAGTCTTCAAAGACTTAGGCGTATCTATCTTGTCTTGTGGACATTGTTTCGTGCTATATATGCATGCTTGTCCTTATCTCGTGAATTACGTGGAAGTGTATTCTCTAGTAAGAGACTACATGCTTGATATCGTTATGTATAAGAGCTTGATAGAAGTGTGGGTGATAACACCCTATACGTTCTATGTTAACTTGGTCATGTTACCTAGATGGGACATTGATGTGATACGTGTTATGGCTTGGCTCTTACGTGTTATGATTTGGCTTTCTATATGTTATGCCATTCTTGTTTACCACAATAGATGGTAATTATTTCTATGCTAGTATGCTTGACTATATATGTGAGCATGATAGATTTATGCATAACCTTTATGTTCTGCATTGAAAGTCTAGAAAGGGTTCTTGAGATTGTACTGGGTATTTAACCTATGCGATTGACAGTGGAATTTCTACTGAGTAATACCTGTTACTTGATGAGAAATTTGGATTATCTTGAGTTGTTACAGTGCGAATACAGTGCTGACATCTGGATTAATGTCCTTGACCTCGATTGAGTTAAACGAGTTGAAGATTCAACTTGAGAATTTCTTGATAGAGGATATATCTACCTTGTAGTGGATGTCTGAAGTGAGTATCTGTGTTGACCTATAAGTGGAAACAACCAAGGTACGTGTGTTCTTGAGATTTCGTGGTCTTGTTAGAGATTCATGAATGAATTTCGAAGGCAGCTTCATTGTTAACTATTTGACACCGAGAGCTACATCTTTCGATGGATTTTCTCGATGGATTGATATACGTGAAGTTAGTGTTGAATATTGAAACGATGGATGACCACGACTCAGTATTTGAGATTGCCTAGTGGATTTGACCAGTATTACAGTGATCTGGAGGATATGACCAGTTCTATTATTTTAGTGGATATGTCAAGTTTCACTAATATAGTGGATTGACTAATCGAGTCTGTTTGACTTTATGTGTTTCAATGTTATAATTGATACATCTTGATTGCATAGAATATTTGTGAGCATACGTGTAATATCCATTTGTGAGTATATGTGTATAGTCTTGATGCTCTTGAGTTTTATTTGTTGATTATATATGTTATAAGCTTGATCAGTAAAATTCGAGGACGGATTTTCTTTAAGGTGGGGAGGATGTAACGCCCATCCTTAATCTCGTTAAATATTTGACTTATTTGTTAAATTCTTGACTTGCTTGTTAAATTCTTGACTAGCATATTTATATGCTATTTTATTTGAGTTAATTATTTAACTACTTTAGAAAATTAAGGTGGTTAAATGTCAAAGTTGAAATTTTAGGGGCCTTTTTGTCAAAGATAGAACTTGAGGGGCCTAGTTGCAATTCTTGGAAAATCTTAAGTATATCAAGTTGTTTTCTCCTCAGAGAAAGCATTCTCAAACTTTCTTCTCGTACTTTCTCTCTGTTTCATAATAGGGAGTTCAGTTTTACCCTATTCTCGACTCCTCGAGCTTAATTATCCCTCTGTTCGTGATTCCGGTCCTGGATAAATATTCGTGGCGTTGAATAGAGCGTTTCCTGACGAACAGAAATTAATTTGGGTCAACTTGATTTCGGACTAGGTAAGTTATTAGCTCCCCCTTACTTGTAATAACATGCATATATGTTATTCCCGATACTTGTTCTTGTTAAAATTGTGTTTTGAGCAATTTTTGTGATACTTGTAATTTTGGGACGAAGGGAGTATAAATATTATGCGTACAAAAGAAAATTGGAAAAATTGGTTCAAATTGGTTAACCTCCTGGGTTTGCAAATTGTTAAATTGTACTCCTATTCGTGAGACGGTAAAATAGTAACTTGATTTAAATATTATTAGAAAAATTGTACCATTATTTGTGGTACGGGGAAATGAATGGAAGTATCCCTAAATGGATATAGTAGTATAATATAAAATTGTACTTATACTTTTGGGGTCGGTGAAATATTTAATTGAAATAAAAGGAAATTGTCCTATTATTTATGGGACGATAAAAGAAATGAATTGAGCTTGAAAATAGGTGTTAAGAAAATGTTTGTATACTCCTGGGTGTATTAAAATGTTAATAGAAAGTTACTCCTACGTTTGGGACGGAGATTTCTTAACCTGGGAAAGAAATGAAAATTTCGCATTTTGGTACCTTGTGCGACCGCACAAAAACCCTTGGGCGACCGCCCATCTTTCTGAAAGGTTTTTCAAAGGAATTGACCTGCTTGTGTGCGACCGCACAGGCCATTTTAGGCGACCGCACAGTTACCTGAAGAACAAAATGTTGTTTAAAGTTTGTATAAGTTGGAAGTAACTCTAGTTAAGGTATATAACCTTAGTATAAGATGTCCTAGCAAGTGTTGTGACACCTTATGGGCATCAGAACTTGGTCTTAAACGTGTATACTCATTGAATTAAAATGAGAACTTAGTCTTGTACATGGACACTTATAGAACTCAAATGAGAACTTAAGTATAAGAGTAACAACTCTTTTATATGTCTTGAAAGTGCTATGAACAAGCACTTATGTGTTATGCTTGTCTTGGAACAATATTTGTGCACCTTGAGAGCACCAAATTAGTGTCTTGAGATTGAATATCTTATGTAGGGGATAGTACGCAGTGAGGCTCGACTTAGCTGGGAACTTACTCAGCAGGATATTCTTGTTCGAAGTTAGTGTCCTTTTATATTTTGGTAAGGACGATCTTGTATGAGTTAATAAACTCTGGGCTTATATTAGGGTAGTATTTGTTGTCCCTAGACAGTTCTTGATGCCAGCTTATTTGCTAGGCATGTCTTCCGCTGTATGTAACCTTGTTTGGTTTTAATTTTCTTGGTCTAGAACTCGTTGTGAGCTATCTTAGCTCCTTATTCTTGAGTAGATATAGCATGTCAGTTTGTTTCTAACAGGTATTGTTCCTGTTTCCCGTTAGTTTCTTGTTTCTTGTTAGTACGCGCACCAGGTTCGAGGTTCTATTAGGGGATCCCGGGACTTGGGGCGTGTCAGTTTGGTATCAGAGCTATGGTTTAGCTCTAAGCCTGGATAGGGTCTATGGCCTAGGTTGGGTTAGTCTTGGGTGTGTTTTCGACGCCGAGTGCTTCGTTACTTGTTGTTATACCAGGCAAAGGACTGGTATTAATAGTGTTGATCCAATTGGATTAGATGGTTTGAGAATCGAGAGCGCGAGTCTTCAAAGACTTAGGCGTATCTATCTTGTCTTGTGGACATTGTTTCGTGCTATATATGCATGCTTGTCCTTATCTCGTGAATTACGTGGAAGTGTATTCTCTAGTAAGAGACTACATGCTTGATATCGTTATGTATAAGAGCTTGATAGAAGTGTGGGTGATAACACCCTATACGTTCTATGTTAACTTGGTCATGTTACCTAGATGGGACATTGATGTGATACGTGTTATGGCTTGGCTCTTACGTGTTATGATTTGGCTTTCTATATGTTATGCCATTCTTGTTTACCACAATAGATGGTAATTATTTCTATGCTAGTATGCTTGACTATATATGTGAGCATGATAGATTTATGCATAACCTTTATGTTCTGCATTGAAAGTCTAGAAAGGGTTCTTGAGATTGTACTGGGTATTTAACCTATGCGATTGACAG
The DNA here is from genome assembly GCA_026119855.1 of Campanula takesimana. Lineage (NCBI taxonomy): Eukaryota > Viridiplantae > Streptophyta > Magnoliopsida > Asterales > Campanulaceae > Campanula > Campanula takesimana. The sequence continues at coordinate 58,815 of JAOWBW010002565.1, forward strand.
TGGAATTTCTACTGAGTAATACCTGTTACTTGATGAGAAATTTGGATTATCTTGAGTTGTTACAGTGCGAATACAGTGCTGACATCTGGATTAATGTCCTTGACCTCGATTGAGTTAAACGAGTTGAAGATTCAACTTGAGAATTTCTTGATAGAGGATATATCTACCTTGTAGTGGATGTCTGAAGTGAGTATCTGTGTTGACCTATAAGTGGAAACAACCAAGGTACGTGTGTTCTTGAGATTTCGTGGTCTTGTTAGAGATTCATGAATGAATTTCGAAGGCAGCTTCATTGTTAACTATTTGACACCGAGAGCTACATCTTTCGATGGATTTTCTCGATGGATTGATATACGTGAAGTTAGTGTTGAATATTGAAACGATGGATGACCACGACTCAGTATTTGAGATTGCCTAGTGGATTTGACCAGTATTACAGTGATCTGGAGGATATGACCAGTTCTATTATTTTAGTGGATATGTCAAGTTTCACTAATATAGTGGATTGACTAATCGAGTCTGTTTGACTTTATGTGTTTCAATGTTATAATTGATACATCTTGATTGCATAGAATATTTGTGAGCATACGTGTAATATCCATTTGTGAGTATATGTGTATAGTCTTGATGCTCTTGAGTTTTATTTGTTGATTATATATGTTATAAGCTTGATCAGTAAAATTCGAGGACGGATTTTCTTTAAGGTGGGGAGGATGTAACGCCCATCCTTAATCTCGTTAAATATTTGACTTATTTGTTAAATTCTTGACTTGCTTGTTAAATTCTTGACTAGCATATTTATATGCTATTTTATTTGAGTTAATTATTTAACTACTTTAGAAAATTAAGGTGGTTAAATGTCAAAGTTGAAATTTTAGGGGCCTTTTTGTCAAAGATAGAACTTGAGGGGCCTAGTTGCAATTCTTGGAAAATCTTAAGTATATCAAGTTGTTTTCTCCTCAGAGAAAGCATTCTCAAACTTTCTTCTCGTACTTTCTCTCTGTTTCATAATAGGGAGTTCAGTTTTACCCTATTCTCGACTCCTCGAGCTTAATTATCCCTCTGTTCGTGATTCCGGTCCTGGATAAATATTCGTGGCGTTGAATAGAGCGTTTCCTGACGAACAGAAATTAATTTGGGTCAACTTGATTTCGGACTAGGTAAGTTATTAGCTCCCCCTTACTTGTAATAACATGCATATATGTTATTCCCGATACTTGTTCTTGTTAAAATTGTGTTTTGAGCAATTTTTGTGATACTTGTAATTTTGGGACGAAGGGAGTATAAATATTATGCGTACAAAAGAAAATTGGAAAAATTGTTCAAATTGGTTAACCTCCTGGGTTTGCAAATTGTTAAATTGTACTCCTATTCGTGAGACGGTAAAATAGTAACTTGATTTAAATATTATTAGAAAAATTGTACCATTATTTGTGGTACGGGGAAATGAATGGAAGTATCCCTAAATGGATATAGTAGTATAATATAAAATTGTACTTATACTTTTGGGGTCGGTGAAATATTTAATTGAAATAAAAGGAAATTGTCCTATTATTTATGGGACGATAAAAGAAATGAATTGAGCTTGAAAATAGGTGTTAAGAAAATGTTTGTATACTCCTGGGTGTATTAAAATGTTAATAGAAAGTTACTCCTACGTTTGGGACGGAGATTTCTTAACCTGGGAAAGAAATGAAAATTTCGCATTTTGGTACCTTGTGCGACCGCACAAAAACCCTTGGGCGACCGCCATCTTTCTGAAAGGTTTTTCAAAGGAATTGACCTGCTTGTGTGCGACCGCACAGGCCATTTTAGGCGACCGCACAGTTACCTGAAGAACAAAATGTTGTTTAAAGTTTGTATAAGTTGGAAGTAACTCTAGTTAAGGTATATAACCTTAGTATAAGATGTCCTAGCAAGTGTTGTGACACCTTATGGGCATCAGAACTTGGTCTTAAACGTGTATACTCATTGAATTAAAATGAGAACTTAGTCTTGTACATGGACACTTATAGAACTCAAATGAGAACTTAAGTATAAGAGTAACAACTCTTTTATATGTCTTGAAAGTGCTATGAACAAGCACTTATGTGTTATGCTTGTCTTGGAACAATATTTGTGCACCTTGAGAGCACCAAATTAGTGTCTTGAGATTGAATATCTTATGTAGGGGATAGTACGCAGTGAGGCTCGACTTAGCTGGGAACTTACTCAGCAGGATATTCTTGTTCGAAGTTAGTGTCCTTTTATATTTTGGTAAGGACGATCTTGTATGAGTTAATAAACTCTGGCTTATATTAGGGTTAGTATTTGTTGTCCCTAGACAGTTCTTGATGCCAGCTTATTTGCTAGGCATGTCTTCCGCTGTATGTAACCTTGTTTGGTTTTAATTTTCTTGGTCTAGAACTCGTTGTGAGCTATCTTAGCTCCTTATTCTTGAGTAGATATAGCATGTCAGTTTGTTTCTAACAGGTATTGTTCCTGTTTCCCGTTAGTTTCTTGTTTCTTGTTAGTACGCGCACCAGGTTCGAGGTTCTATTAGGGGATCCCGGGACTTGGGGCGTGTCAGTTTGGTATCAGAGCTATGGTTTAGCTCTAAGCCTGGATAGGGTCTATGGCCTAGGTTGGGTTAGTCTTGGGTGTGTTTTCGACGCCGAGTGCTTCGTTACTTGTTGTTATACCAGGCAAAGGACTGGTATTAATAGTGTTGATCCAATTGGATTAGATGGTTTGAGAATCGAGAGCGCGAGTCTTCAAAGACTTGGCGTATCTATCTTGTCTTGTGGACATTGTTTCGTGCTATATATGCATGCTTGTCCTTATCTCGTGAATTACGTGGAAGTGTATTCTCTAGTAAGAGACTACATGCTTGATATCGTTATGTATAAGAGCTTGATAGAAGTGTGGGTGATAACACCCTATACGTTCTATGTTAACTTGGTCATGTTACCTAGATGGGACATTGATGTGATACGTGTTATGGCTTGGCTCTTACGTGTTATGATTTGGCTTTCTATATGTTATGCCATTCTTGTTTACCACAATAGATGGTAATTATTTCTATGCTAGTATGCTTGACTATATATGTGAGCATGATAGATTTATGCATAACCTTTATGTTCTGCATTGAAAGTTAGAAAGGGTTCTTGAGATTGTACTGGGTATTTAACCTATGGCGATTGACAGTGGAATTTCTACTGAGTAATACCTGTTACTTGATGAGAAATTTGGATTATCTTGAGTTGTTACAGTGCGAATACAGTGCTGACATCTGGATTAATGTCCTTGACCTCGATTGAGTTAAACGGAGTTGAAGATTCAACTTGAGAATTTCTTGATAGAGGATTATCTACCTTGTAGTGGATGTCTTGAAGTGAGTATCTGTGTTGACCTATAAGTGGAAACAACCAAGGTACGTGTGTTCTTGAGATTTCGTGGTCTTGTTAGAGATTCATGAATGAATTTCGAAGGCAGCTTCATTGTTAACTATTTGACACCGAGAGCTACATCTTTCGATGGATTTTCTCGATGGATTGATATACGTGAAGTTAGTGTTGAATATTGAAACGATGGATGACCACGACTCAGTATTTGAGATTGCCTAGTGGATTTGACCAGTATTACAGTGATCTGGAGGATATGACCAGTTCTATTATTTTAGTGGATATGTCAAGTTTCACTAATATAGTGGATTGACTAATCGAGTCTGTTTGACTTTATGTGTTTCAATGTTATAATTGATACATCTTGATTGCATAGAATATTTGTGAGCATACGTGTAATATCCATTTGTGAGTATATGTGTATAGTCTTGATGCTCTTGAGTTTTATTTGTTGATTATATATGTTATAAGCTTGATCAGTAAAATTCGAGGACGGATTTTCTTTAAGGTGGGGAGGATGTAACGCCCATCCTTAATCTCGTTAATATTTGACTTATTTGTTAAATTCTTGACTTGCTTGTAAATTCTTGACTAGCATATTATATGCTATTTTATTTGAGTTAATTATTTAACTACTTTAGAAAATTAAGGTGGTTAAATGTCAAAGTTGAAATTTTAGGGGCCTTTTTGTCAAAGATAGAACTTGAGGGGCCTAGTTGCAATTCTTGGAAAATCTTAAGTATATCAAGTTGTTTTCTCCTCAGAGAAAGCATTCTCAAACTTTCTTCTCGTACTTTCTCTCTGTTTCATAATAGGGAGTTCAGTTTTACCCTATTCTCGACTCCTCGAGCTTAATTATCCCTCTGTTCGTGATTCCGGTCCTGGATAAATATTCGTGGCGTTGAATAGAGCGTTTCCTGACGAACAGAAATTAATTTGGGTCAACTTGATTTCGGACTAGGTAAGTTATTAGCTCCCCCTTACTTGTAATAACATGCATATATGTTATTCCCGATACTTGTTCTTGTTAAAATTGTGTTTTGAGCAATTTTTGTGATACTTGTAATTTTGGGACGAAGGGAGTATAAATATTATGCGTACAAAAGAAAATTGGAAAAATGGTTCAAATTGGTTAACCTCCTGGGTTTGCAAATTGTTAAATTGTACTCCTATTCGTGAGACGGTAAAATAGTAACTTGATTTAAATATTATTAGAAAAATTGTACCATTATTTGTGGTACGGGGAAATGAATGGAAGTATCCCTAAATGGATATAGTAGTATAATATAAAATTGTACTTATATTTTTGGGGTCGGTGAATATTTAATTGAAATAAAAGGAAATTGTCCTATTATTTATGGGACGATAAAAGAAATGAATTGAGCTTGAAAATAGGTGTTAAGAAAATGTTTGTATACTCCTGGGTGTATTAAAATGTTAATAGAAAGTTACTCCTACGTTTGGGACGGAGATTTCTTACCTGGGAAAGAAATGAAAATTTCGCATTTTGTACCTTGTGCGACCGCACAAAAACCCTTGGGCGACCGCCCATCTTTCTGAAAGGTTTTTCAAGGAATTGACCTGCTTGTGTGCGACCGCACAGGCCATTTTAGGCGACCGCACAGTTACCTGAAGAACAAAATGTTTTTTAAAGTTTGTATAAGTTGGAAGTAACTCTAGTTAAGGTATATAACCTTAGTATAAGATGTCCTAGCAAGTGTTTGTGACCCTTATGGGCATCAGAACTTGGTCTTAAACGTGTATACTCATTGAATTAAAATGAGAACTTAGTCTTGTACATGGACACTTATAGAACTCAAATGAGAACTTAAGTATAAGAGTAACAACTTTTTATATGTCTTGAAAGTGCTATGAACAAGCACTTATGTGTTATGCTTGTCTTGGAACAATATTTGTGCACCTTGAGAGCACCAAATTAGTGTCTTGAGATTGAATATCTTATATAGGGGATAGTACGCAGTGAGGCTCGACTTAGCTGGGAACTTACTCAGCAGGATATTCTTGTTCGAAGTTAGTGTCCTTTTATATTTTGTAAGGACGATCTTGTATGAGTTAATAAACTCTGGGCTATATTAGGGTAGTATTGGTTCCCTAGACAGTCTTGATGCCAGCTTATTTGCTAGGCATGTCTTCCGCTGTATGTAACCTTGTTTGGTTTTAATTTTCTGTCTAGAACTCGTTGTGAGCTATCTTAGCTCCTTATTCTTGAGTAGATATAGCATGTCAGTTTGTTTCTAACAGGTATTGTTCCTGTTTCCCGTTAGTTTCTTGTTTCTTGTTAGTACGCGCACCAGGTTCGAGGTTCTATTAGGGGATCCCGGGACTTGGGGCGTGTCAGTTTGGTATCAGAGCTATGGTTTAGCTCTAAGCCTGGATAGGGTCTATGGCCTAGGTTGGGTTAGTCTTGGGTGTGTTTTTCGACGCCGAGTGCTTCGTTACTTGTTGTTATACCAGGCAAAGGACTGGTATTAATAGTGTTGATCCAATTGGATTAGATGGTTTGAGAATCGAGAGCGCGAGTCTTCAAAGACTTAGGCGTATCTATCTTGTCTTTGGACATTGTTTCGTGCTATATATGCATGCTTGTCCTTATCTCGTGAATTACGTGGAAGTGTATTCTCTAGTAAGAGACTACATGCTTGATATCGTTATGTATAAGAGCTTGATAGAAGTGTGGGTGATAACACCCTATACGTTCTATGTTACTTGGTCATGTTACCTAGATGGGACATTGATGTGATACGTGTTATGGCTTGGCTCTTACGTGTTATGATTTGGCTTTCTATATGTTATGCCATTCTTGTTTACCACAATAGATGGTAATTTTTCTATGCTAGTATGCTGACTATATATGTGAGCATGATAGATTTATGCATAACCTTTATGTTCTGCATTGAAAGTCTAGAAAGGGTTCTTGAGATTGTACTGGGTATTTAACCTATGCGATTGACAGTGGAATTTCTACTGAGTAATACCTGTTACTTGATGAGAAATTTGGATTATCTTGAGTTGTTACAGTGCGAATACAGTGCTGACATCTGGATTAATGTCCTTGACCTCGATTGAGTTAAACGAGTTGAAGATTCAACTTGAGAATTTCTGATAGAGGATATATCTACCTTGTAGTGGATGTCTGAAGTGTTATCTGTGTTGACCTATAAGTGGAAACAACCAAGGTACGTGTGTTCTTGAGATTTCGTGGTCTTGTTAGAGATTCATGAATGAATTTCGAAGGCAGCTTCATTGTTAACTATTTGACACCGAGAGCTACATCTTTCGATGGATTTTCTCGATGGATTGATATACGTGAAGTTAGTGTTGAATATTGAAACGATGGATGACCACGACTCAGTATTTGAGATTGCCTAGTGGATTTGACCAGTATTACAGTGATCTGGAGATATGACCAGTTCTATTATTTTAGTGGATATGTCAAGTTTCACTAATATAGTGGATTGACTAATCGAGTCTGTTTGACTTTATGTGTTTCATGTTATATTGATACATCTTGATTGCATAGAATATTTGTGAGCATACGTGTAATATCCATTTGTGAGTATATGTGTATAGTCTTGATGCTCTTGAGTTTATTTGTTGATTATATATGTTATAAGCTTGATCAGTAAAATTCGAGGACGGATTTTCTTTAAGGTGGGGAGGATGTAACGCCCATCCTTAATCTCGTTAAATATTTGACTTATTTTTAAATTCTTGACTTGCTTGTTAAAATTCTTGACTAGCATATTTATATGCTATTTTATTTGAGTTAATTATTTAACTACTTTAGAAAATTAAGGTGGTTAAATGTCAAAGTTGAAATTTTAGGGGCCTTTTTGTCAAAGATAGAACTTGAGGGGCCTAGTTGCAATTCTTGGAAAATCTTAAGTATATCAAGTTGTTTTCTCCTCAGAGAAAGCATTCTCAAACTTTCTTCTCGTACTTTCTCTCTGTTTCATAATAGGAGTTCAGTTTTACCCTATTCTCGACTCCTCGAGCTTATTATCCCTCTGTTCGTGATTCCGGTCCTGGATAAATATTCGTGGCGTTGAATAGAGCGTTTCCTGACGAACAGAAATTAATTTGGGTCACTTGATTTCGGACTAGGTAAGTTATTAGCTCCCCCTTACTTGTAATAACATGCATATATGTTATTCCCGATACTTGTTCTTGTTAAAATTGTGTTTTGAGCAATTTTTGTGATACTTGTAATTTTGGGACGAAGGGAGTATAAATATTATGCGTACAAAAGAAAATTGGAAAAATGGTTCAAATGGTTAACCTCCTGGGTTTGCAAATTGTTAAATTGTACTCCTATTCGTGAGACGTAAAATAGTAACTTGATTTAAATATTATTAGAAAAATTGTACCATTATTTGTGGTACGGGGAAATGAATGGAAGTATCCCTAAATGGATATAGTAGTATAATATAAAATTGTACTTATACTTTTGGGGTCGGTGAAATATTTAATTGAAATAAAAGGAAATTGTCCTATTATTTATGGGACGATAAAAGAAATGAATTGAGCTTGAAAATAGGTGTTAAGAAAATGTTTGTATACTCCTGGGTGTATTAAAATGTTAATAGAAAGTTACTCCTACGTTTGGGACGGAGATTTCTTAACCTGGAAAGAAATGAAAATTTTCGCATTTGGTACCTTGTGCGACCGCACAAAAACCCTTGGCGACCGCCCATCTTTCTGAAAGGTTTTTTCAAAGGAATTGACCTGCTTGTGTGCGACCGCACAGGCCATTTTAGGCGACGCACAGTTACCTGAAGAACAAATGTTGTTTAAAGTTTGTATAAGTTGGAAGTAACTCTAGTTAAGGTATATAACCTTAGTATAAGATGTCCTAGCAAGTGTTGTGACACCTTATGGGCATCAGAACTTGGTCTTAAACGTGTATACTCATTGAATTAAAATGAGAATTTAGTCTTGTACATGGACACTTATAGAACTCAAATGAGAACTTAAGTATAAGAGTAACAACTCTTTTATATGTCTTGAAAGTGCTATGAACAAGCACTTATGTGTTATGCTTGTCTTGGAACAATATTTGTGCACCTTGAGAGCACCAAATTAGTGTCTTGAGATTGAATATCTTATGTAGGGGATAGTACGCAGTGAGGCTCGACTTAGCTGGGAACTTACTCAGCAGGATATTCTTGTTCGAAGTTAGTGTCCCTTTATATTTGGTAAGGACGATCTTGTATGAGTTAATAAACTCTGGCTTGTATTAGGGTAGTATTTGTTGTTTCCCTAGACAGTTCTTGATGCCAGCTTATTTGCTAGGCATGTCTCCGCTGTATGTAACCTTGTTTGTTTTTATTTTCTTGGTCTAGAACTCGTGTGAGACTATCTTAGCTCCTATTCTTGAGTAGAGATATAGCATGTCAGTTTGTTTCTAACAGGTATTGTTCCTGTTTCCGTTAGTTTCTGTTTCTTGTTAGTACGCGCACCAGGTTCGAGGTTCTATTAGGGGATCCCGGACTTGGGGCGGTCATCAACTTTCGGTAATCAATACACAATCTCAAAGAACCGTCTTTCTTCCGCACAAACAAAACCGGTGCTCCCCACGGGGAAACACTAGGGCGGATAAACCCTCGATCAAGCAATTCTTGCAACTGAACCTTTAGTTCCTTCAACTCTGCGGGAGCCAACCTATACGGTGCTTTGAAATCGGAGCCGTACCCGGCAAAAGGTCTATACAAAACTCTATTCACGATCTGGAGGCATATCATATTCAGAAGAGAAAACATCGGGAAATTCTCTAACTACCCGAACACTCTCCAAACTAGGGGATTCTTTCCTACTATCAAGCACACTAGCCAAGTACCCCTCATAACCACGATGCAGCAATCTCCTAGCTTCACATAGGAAATCATACGAATATTTCTACCCAAAGGCATAGCCTCAAAAGTAAACTTAGGTACATCAGAGATGGAAAAATTAACGACCTTTCTACGACAATCGACAGAAGCATGAAACTTGCTCAACCACAATCCATACCAAAATAACATCAAAGTCTTGAATCGGAAGACTACTAAGTCCGCACACAAGACACGACCACATATATAAGGCACATCACAAGCACAAAATACTCTATCGGTCACCAAAACACTCTCCCATAGGAGTTGACACCTCTAACACATAGGGCAAACTCAGATGCAGCATTTAGTAAAGAAACAAATTGCACAGAAATGTAAGATGAGATGATCTGGAGCTACTAACGTACGCGCGCTCACATTAGATATAGAAACAATACCTCCAATCACTGAGGGATCATCTGCCTGATGCTGATTCATCGCAAACACTTTCCTTGGACCTTGGGCTTCCCCGTAGCATCCCTTTTCTGACCCTGTGGAGCACCAGCTCCTAACCCAGTCGGTTGACCCTGCCTCTAGTACAATCCCTTGCAAAATGCCCCATTTGACCACAATTGTTACACTTTCCTGTTTCTTCCAACACGGTCCTCTGAATGGCCTTCCTTTTGGCAATAGGAACAAAGTCTCCTATGATGGTCCCCTTGGTTCCCGGCAGTAGTACCCGGGTCCTTGGGATTGGTTGCCCTCGGGACTGAGATTGTCCCCCAAAATTACCTCGGTTCTCTGAACGGGATTGTGTCTTGCTCTGCCCTCCCTGCTTGCTAGTGTTAGTCACCTCGACCTTCTTCTTGTGCTCCCTATATCTTGCTCAATCAAATAGGCTCAGTCTACCGCACCTGATAGGTTTGAATCCGCTGGGCTATAAGCTGAGTCTGAATAGAAGTCTTCAAACCCCGGATGAATCTCATAGCTTTCTGTCTTCGGTCCTCACAAGATAGTCACAATACCGGGCTAATTCTGTGAACTTAGCCGAGTACTGAGCTATAGACAACAAACC
>JAOWBW010002566.1:0-69048 GCA_026119855.1 Campanula takesimana
ATTCCTTTATTCTTATGTCATATTTGATTTAATCATATGAACGGATCCATGGCTTTGGGTTTCAAAATTTTAAATGCTAAATTCCGCTGTGCATGTTTGATCGAAAACCCAACATGGCATCAGAGCCCCGTTCATGTTGATTAATTCATACTTGGATCATGTTATGTGTATATAAATTGTTTATGTGCCTTGCAAGATATGAATATTGGAGTATGTGATGTTTATGTGTTATGTGATTTTATGTGGTTTATTGTTTTGCAACTTTAATCGCACGATTCAATCGTAATAAATAAATTATGGTGGATTCAGAATTGTTGATTATTAATTTTTGATTGGATCAAAGTTTTAATAATCGGGGAAAAACGATTTTGAGACAAAATTTTCGAACTTTGAAAAATTCTGCACATTCTGATGGCACCGGCGACCGCACAAAATGCCTTGGGCGGCCGCACAGTTTTGGGCCGACCGCACAAGGGTTTTTGGGCAGCCGCCACAAGGGGATCAGAAGGTCTGATTTTGGTTGAAAAACAGAATCTGGAATTTTTCGAAAAATTCAACAAAACCAGTAACAGAACCAGTCCAGACTTGCTGATCTGGAATGGGTTTTGGGTAGTTGGTTTGTGTGTTGGATTTTGGGGTTTGATTTTCCTATTTGTTTTAGTCTTGTGATTCCTAGATTGGTTCAAGTTTTGGATGGCTAATCTGCGTTCATCGAGATTGTTTCCCAAAATTGATCGCAATCAAAGTTTCAAAGATAAAACGAAGTTAGAATTATGAAGAGTTCATAATTGCTAAATTGAGAAAACAAAGTTCTTGATTCAATGATTGGAGATCCATGTGGAATTGTGAATGCAATTGGCTACGTTCATCGAGACCATCTATTGCTTAGTTTCCGGCAACATGACTACTTTCTTGGTCTCTTGAATTAGTGCGGGATTGTGGTTGCCTAATAGCTTAGTTCGACCGCACTTCTTTGTTGTCTTGATTTGGAGATAATGACCAAAGTTGAAATAGTCTCATCCTCATAATTATAGAGAAACTAATGACACATAAATACCATGCTTAAATAATGGGGATTAATTTAGTGGCTAAACTTGATGTGTAACATGTTTATATTATGTGCTCATAAGTGTGTTATATGCTATATGTGATGAACCTTCAAAGAAAGTTTAAGTCTTTTATTGCCATGCCATGATTAAACACATGTTGTACATAAGTGACTCTAATGTAGATTCGCCCTAGCGAGGTGCATTAATTTATTTATGTATGAGCAAGATAGATAATGTGGGCACGCCCTAGCGGGACACATTAACTATGCGTTTAAAATGGTTAGACTTAATTGGGCGTCAAAACAGTTTTGGGCTAGGCAAAGATGAGGTTTAACATGCTTTTTGAAATTGGATTTCTAAAGAATCTCATAAAAAGAACTAAGAGTCATATGGATATGATTGACAAGAGTTGTCTACCTAATTAATTTGATTTTGTGTAATCCGCCTTAGCGACTTGAAATTAAATTAAAGTTGGATCTTAACCCATTTGAATTATATTATACATTGGATGTATATGAAGTTATAATAATTTAGTGGAGTATTTGTTTGAAAAATACATTATTTATCTCTTTAATGAAAACCGGTACTTATTAAATTTTTGGAATTTTTGCATATTTGTAGATAATGACTAATAACACTCAATCAATGTCGTTGCGATCGATCCTTGAGAAGGATAAGCTCGAAGAGAATGGTACCAACTTTATGGATTGGATCCGAGCATAAGAATCGTTCTTAGGCAAGAAGATAAGTTGTACATTCTCGATGGGCCTCTCCCCCCCGCTGAACCACCGCCTACTGCCCCTAGGGTAGAAAGAGACAATTACAAGAAACATCGTAATGATTCTAGAGATGTAAGTTGTCTCATGCTTGCTGCTATGTGTTCAAAACTCCAACAAAGTTTGGAACATTTGGAAGCCTATGAGATAGGCGTGGAGTTGAGAACCATGTTTCAAGAGCAAGCTAGGCAAGAGAGGTACAAGACCATTGTTGCATTCGCTACTAGTAAAATGAATGAAGGGCAACAAGTGAGTCCTCACTTTCTTAAAATGAAAGGTTATGTAGAGCACCTTGAGAAACTTGGCTATCCAATCCCATTGGAGCTAGCCACGGATCTCATTCTTAATTCATTGCCTAAAAGTTATAATCAGTTTGTAATGAATTATAACATGCATTGAATGGATAAGAATCTCTCTGAGTTGCATGGGATGCTCAAAACTGCAGAGATGAAAATTGTGGAGAAAAGGTTCTCCCGTGCTCTTGGTTCATGATGGGAAGAAGCCTGGTGCCAAGCAAGGCAAGGTAAGGCAAAAGTTGTCAAACCCAAGATAAGCAAGGCAAGGTTGCCAAGGCTTCTGAGGCAAAACCCGATTCACAAAAGGATGCAATCTGTCATTGTCAAGAAATTGGTCATTGGAAACGTAATTGCAAGGCTTTTTGGAAGCAAAAGAAGAAGAAGAGCAGCAAGACTGCGTCGACTTCAGGTATCTATATGATAGATATTCTCCTTTCTACCACTGATTCTTGGGTATTGGATACCGGATGTGGTTCGCACATTTGTCTAAATGTGCAGGGATTAAAGAATAGGAGACTGCTTAAAGAAGGTGAAGTAGATCTACGTGTGGGGAATGAGCAAGAGTTGCTGCATTAGCCGTAGGGACTTATGAAGTCACTTTACCTTCCGGATTAATTCTTGTTTTGAACAATTGTTATTATGTTCCGGATTTAAGCAGAAATATTATTTCAATTTCTTGTTTGGATAATGAAGGTTTTAAGTTTTCTTATTGAGAATAAGAAATTTTCTATTTATTTAAATGATGTGCTTTATGGTATTGCTAATTCATTTAATGGCCTTTATATCTTGGACGTCAAGAATGAAAATAATGTCTATCATGTAAATAAGAAATCTAAACCTAATGATGTAAATCATACTTATTTGTGGCATTGCCGTCTTGGTCATATTAATGAGAAGCGTATCTCAAAACTCCATGGGGACGGACTTTTGGGTTCATGTGACTTAGAGTCATATGATACTTGTGAGTCGTGTCTTCTTGGAAAAATGACTAAGACAACTTTTACCAAGTTGGGTGAAAGGGCAAGCGACTTATTGGGTTGATACATTCCGATGTATGGGGACCATTAGTAGCAATGCTAGGGGAGGATTTCAATACTTCATAACCTTCACTGATGATTATAGTAGATTTGGGTATTTTTACCTAATGAAACATAAAAGTGAAGCATTTGAGATATTTAGAATATTTCAAAATGAAGTAGAAAAACAACTTGGCAAAAGTATAAAGGCACTTCGATCAGATCGGGTGGTGAATACTTAGTCAAGAATTTGATGATCATCTAAAGAATTGTGGAATAGTTTCACAATTGACTACGTCCGGAACACCACAATGGAATGGTGTGTCTGAGAGGAGAAATCGGACTTTGTTAGACATGGTTCGATCAATGATGAGTCAAGTTGATCTTCCAATATCCTTTTGGGGTTACGCCCTAGAAACCGCTGCTTTCACACTAAATCAAGTTCCAACTAAATCGGTTCCAAAGACTCCATATGAGATGTGTAGTGGAAAGAAACCTAGTTTATCTTTCATGAGGATTTGGGGTTGCGAAGTTTATGTCAAGAGACTTATCTCTGACAAACTAGCACACAAATTTGATAAATGTATTTTCGTGGGATATCCTAAGGAAACTAAAGGATATTACTTTTACAACCGAGAGGACAACAAAGTGTTTGTTGCCCGAACTGGTGTCTTTCTAGAGAAAGAGTTTCTCTCCAAGAAATCAGTGGGAGTAAAATAAATCTTGAAAGAAATTCGAGACCCAGAAAATAACATTGAACCAATAGTGGAACAAGAACAAGAACCACAAGGAGTTGTGGAACCTGTTCAAAATACACAAGCATCTCGCAGATCTAGTAGGTTACGATCCGAGCCCGAGAGATTATGGATTTCTCGTAACGGATAGTAATGAGGTAGAAATCATTGAGAATGATGAACCGTCAACCTACCAGAGGCGATGTCTTCTCCTGATTCGGACAAGTGGCTTGGAGCCATGGAATCCGAATTGCAATCCATGCAGGAACAATCAAGTTTGGAATTTGATTGATGCGCCCGAAGGTGTAAAAACCATAGGATGCAAATGGGTCTTCAAGAAGAAGACTGACATGGATGGGAAGGTGCATACTTACAAAGCTAGGCTTGTAGCGAAGGGTATAGGCAATTTCATGGTATTGACTATGATGAGACCTTTTCACCGTAGCAATGATCAAGTCTATAAGAATTTTGCTTGCCATTGCCGCATATCATGACTATGAAATATGGCAGATGGACCGTCAAAACCGCTTTCCTGAATGGAAAACTCCAAGAGGATGTGTATATGACACAACCAGAAGGTTTTGAACAAGATTCTAAGGTATGCAAATTGCAGAGATCCATCTATGGATTGAAGCAAGCTTCTAGGAGTTAGAATCTCCGTTTTGATGAATCGGTCAAAGAGTTTGGTTTCATCAAGAACGAAGATGAGCCTTGTGTATACAAGAAGATTAGTGGGAGCATAGTGCTATTCCTTATTTTATATGTGGATGACATATTGCTCATTGGAAACAACATTCCTACACTTCAGTCTGTGAAGACTTGGTTAGGAAAGTGCTTCGCAATGAAGATATGGGTGAAGCCGCCATATATTCTTGGCATTAAGACCTATAGAGATAGATCAGGAGGCTACTTGGTTTAAGCCAAGTACATACATTGACAAGGTCATTAGAAGATTCCGTATGGAAAATTCTAAGAGAGGAACCTTGCCCGTGTTACATGGAGTTTCTCTAAGCAAGACTCAATGTCCTAGACAAAAGATGAGCGTGAGAAATGAATGATTTCCATATGCTTCGGCAATTGGGTCCATCATGTATGCCATGATTTGTACTAGGCCGGATGTGTCTTATGCTTTGAGCATGACAAGTAGATACCATCCGACCCTGGCGAAAATCACTGGATAGCTGTAAAAGCGATTCTTAAGTACTTGAGAAGGACTAAAGACTCGTTTTTGGTCTATGGAGGAATGGAAGATGATCTCGTTGTAAATGCTTACACGGATGCAAGCTTCCAAACTGACAAGATGATAGCCGATCGCAATCGGGTTTTGTGTTTATGTTAATGGTGGAGCTGTAAGCGGAAGAGTTCCAAGCAAAGTACAACTGCTGATTCTACAACAGAAGCTGAGTATATTGCTGCATCGGATGCTGCAAAGGAAGCTGTTTGGATTAAGAAGTTCATAACTGAACTTGAAGTGGTTCCTAGTATTGCTAATCCAATAGACCTTTATTGTGATAATAATGGTGCTATTGCTCAGAAAAGGAACCAAGAGCACATCAGAAATCCAAACACATACTTAGGCGTTTTCATATCATTCGAGAGATCGTTGATAGGGGAGACGTAACTATATGCAGAGTACCTACTGATGACAATGTTGCGGACCCGCTAACAAAGGGACTTCCACAAGCTAAACATGATGGTCATGTTAGGGTCCATGGGTATTAGATACATGGGAGATTGGGCCTAGGGCAAGTGGGAGATTGTTGGTAGTGGTGCCTAGGCACGTTTAATAAACGTTGTAATTGTTATCATTTATTTCATATCAATAAAGAGATGTTTTGATTATTATTGTTGTTCATGTTTACTTATAATAATCTCCGTCCCTAGTACTCTTTAAGTACTAGTATAAAGGCTAAATGATCATGGGATGATCATGTTAGATTTATGGGTACTTGTTTGGAACAAGGTACTGGACATGACCCGCTCTATGAGATTTATGTCATGGTCTATGTCATACATATATCTCATATTAGTTATGTCATTTGAATCCTTAGACATGAAGTTATTATGTCTTCCACTTGATGAACATTATGTTTGACATATTCAAGCGCTACATTTAACCGAGTAGTTATAAAGGGTATGATTGGCATAATCGGATTCACGTAGGGAAGAATAATAAGCTAAATGGATTTGTCCCTCCTCGGAGAGATGTCAAGCTTGGGCCTCTCGTAGGAATGATGTTGATGAAATGTTCGGCCGGACTCAAATGAATTGATTGGATCAATGTCATTTGGATTATCAACATATTCGGAATCGAGAAAGTATTGAACAAAACAAGTGACTCTTTGACCATGACTTGTGTTCAATGATATCGTGGACAAAAGGATTATGACATATTCTAAGAGGAATGCGAACTTGTATCTAGTTATACTAATTGGGTAGGTATGACGGTTGTTAGAACCTAATCATATCTTATGGTTTCATGTTTGAACCCATTGCCAACTTAGTATAATCCTAGAGGGTCACACACAATAGAACGAATCTTTAAAAAGGACTACATTGGAATTTTGGAAATTCTGGACATTCTGGGAAGTGGGCGACCGCACATAATGACTGGCGGCCGCACAATTATCTCATTTTTTGTACCAGTTTTGTTTCAGATAGTTTTGTGCGACCGCACAGTGCATTCTGGGGGCGGCCGCACAGTACTGTCGGGTGGCAGATTCCTATTTGATTAGGAAACGAATTTTGGACGGATTTTGACAGAAGTTTCCTATTTGGAATGGTCATACTTGTGTATAAAAAGACCAAATTCGGCCAGCACTCTAAGCTAATGATTTTGTAAGTCTCAAAGAGTTTGAGAGAGGGTTTATTTGTTCCAAGACATTCTTGGTTGAAGAACAAAATAATACACAAAATAAATTCCATATAGTTCTTTTGATTGTGAAAAAGTGTTTCACAATTTGGTCTAGCAACCGATCAAAGAAGCTCCTTTGATATTCGTTCGAAGTGTGGATACCGCTAGAGGGTGAAAATCATCATCTTCAAAGTTCGTGTTCAAGCTTTGTGATCGTGATCAAGTCTTCAAAACCTCCACCAAAGACTAAGAGAATTTGATAGCCATCAAGGGTTAGTTTATTCCTTTATTCTTATGTCGTATTTGATTTAATCATATGACGGATCATGGCTTTGGGTTTCAAATTTTAAATGCTAAATTCCGCTGCGCATGTTTGATCGAAACCCAACAATGCTTATCTCTTAACCCTCCCAATTATGTTAGAATTGATTGATACCATCACCTATTGATATTTTATGGACTTTAGGACCTTATGTAAGAAGTTTTATAACTTCAATTTTTAGCTTTCCATTTTATAGTATAGGCTTAATTATAGGGCTTGAAGCTTTGAAGGATCGAAGATTTTCTAAGCAGGATTCATTTCACTGCGCAGGATGTTCTCTGCGCAGGTCGCCACTGCGCATAGATCTCTTGCGCGGATTTTTGACCCTGCTCAGTTTTTAAGGTCTTATTTCCCAACTCAGAAGTTATCTTCCTTTGGTATGACCAAGCATGATGCGCATGCTCCCCATGCGCAACATCCATGCGCACCGCAATGTGCGCATGCCTTTGTACGTGCACGCTCAACCTTGTTCAAATTTCTTATCTCCTGATCTCATACTCTAAAGCTTGGAAAGCATCAAAACAAGCTACGCTTTTGGATTGAGCCAAAATGATGAGGTGTGCACAAACGAAAAAAATAAGCACTCAGCAACACCATTATTGAAGACAGATGTCAACCTTCTAGAAGAAGCTTTAGAAGTTGGTCTTCATGCTCAGTCTCCAACGGCTCAGAGATACCTGCGCACCAATCATATTGTGCCAGGTCATCAACCTTGATCAGAGCCCCAACGACTATAAAGGACACCTGCGCACCAATCATAGCGTGCCAGCTCATCGTCCTTGCTCAGAGCTCCAACGTCTAGTTTTAAGCTCTCTGCTATAAATAGCCTGCTCATCTCTATTTCCAAGCAGCTGAGGGAGAGTGCTTGTTCAGCCAGAGCTAGAGTTTCATGCTTCATAGAGAAACCTTGAAGATCTAAAGACTGATGCTCAATATTTCCAGATTCATTAGAAGAGCCTTCAAGATCTTCAAACCTTCAAACTCCTTCTCAAATCCCAAAAAGCCCTATATCACCAGAATTCTTGGTGCTCTTCATCTCTTATTTTAGAGCCCAGAATTTCTGTCACACGCACACCTCTTGAACCTTTGATCATTCTGATCTAACTTCTTGAGATACACCGGTTTAGTTAAGATTTGTTCTTCATAGATAATAGATCTTGAGTTAGTATTGAGCTCAAAAGTTGTAATTTGTAATACTCACTCATATTATAAGATCTCCATTAGAAATCCAAGACTAACTATCTTGGTAGAGGACGTAGATCTTTCCTTGATCAAACCTCTCCAAATAGCTTGTCCATCATTCTTACTGCTTATTTCATGCTTAACTATTTATGTATTACTGGTTTGTTTGATCTTTCAGATTGCTACACTTTACTGTGTAATTGTTATTGCTCACTTGCCCTAGCACAATTTATCCAACTCTTTAGCCAAAATTTTAGCGCGTGCGTTTTTCTTTACTACGCATCTTTCCCTGCGCAGTACCTGTTTCATCTCTGCGCAGTATACCCTGCGTAGAATTGCTTTAAATCTTCCGCTGTGCATTTCACACTCTTGCTGCGCGCTATACTTAGCCAAAATAAGAGTTGTGCGCATTTGCCATTGTTTTGCAAATGGGTTTGAAAAGAATTTTAAAACGCTATTCACCCCCCCCCCTCTAGCGATTTTCACACCCTTGTTGCCTCTTTGGGACCAACAATAACCCTTATGTACAAATCTAACCATAAAAACATATTAAATATGATTAATGATAAATTATAACCAGAAAAAGTAAATGAATAACATAGAAAATCAATGCAATAATTAAGTTAGAACTTACTGCGCAGTCCTAGAGATAATAATGATATATCTCCCCTCAGCATCCTTGGTGGCGGACAAGAAAACCTTGCCTTGAACTTTCTTGACCCCCCTGACAGAATTAGAGTTATGCTCTCCTGGACTCGGTGACAAGCCATCATGATCCATGTCTTCCAACCCATCATCCCCTGAGCTCTGTGCAATAGGCTGTGTACGTGTGATTCTAGTGGAGCTCCCTTAACAGAGAAGAGTCTCCCCATCCTAGCCCTACCAGTACCTCGAGATCCAGACATGGCTAAAATATAATAAGAAAAGTGATAATCAACTAACTTTAAATCAGATCTAGCATGAAGCAAACAACATCTTTAAGGCTCTTTATAGCTCAAGCAGTTGACTAAAATACCGTAGACAGTACAAAAATGAAATCACTTATGGACATAATTTAGCAAAATGATGGCTATTGGAAACTGCAAATCAGAACTCAGAAAGCAAAAAAACAGATATCAAGTTCTAAAAGCAAATTAAAAATATTAAGTACCACAAAAAAGATTAATTGTTATTACAACATAATATAAATAAGTCAATCGATATCCTCAGAGTCAGAATTAGCTTCCTCATTATCAGAATCAGAATCTTCAGTGCAAAACTCAAGTTCTTCTTCTTCTTCTTCCTCACATCAGTCTCTTTTTCCTCTCTTCTTCCTCCATTTCTTCCTCATCCCTTGGTATTCTTCTTCACCCTCTTCTTCCAAGACTTCCTCCGCTTCTCTAGGAGGATTTTCAACCATAAATGCATCATCATAGGCATGATCATCCGAGGACATAGTCTGAGGCATTTCTTCCTCTTGATAACAATCATTTAATGAAGAATCAATGGTTGAATTGGACGTTGTGGCCATATAAGGTATATTGTATGTGCTTCTTGCTTTGGTTTTCCAAATAGCCCACCATCCGTTATACTCTCTCCGTCGACGAGGGTAGGCGGTCATATAAACTTGTTGTGCTTGTGAGGCAAGGATGAATACATCATCACCCTTATATCGGGAAGAATGCTTAACATCAACGAGATCAAATGTTTTATGTTTGGCAATACATCCCTCAGCATCCCGCCACTCACTGTTAAAAAGAACAACAGAATTCCCTTGCAAGTACTTTAATTAACTTCTTTCAAAACACCATAGTACTCTAGATTCCCTTTAAGGTTGACCCCACTATTCCAGGTTGATCTTGTTTGGCCATAGTCTTCCGTGTGAAAGACATAACCGTTCACAAAATAACAATTATATACATTAACTTGTAAGAATGGGTCATCAGCTAGTATTTGTAATTTTGCAGCTTTCTGATCTTCAGGGTGGTCCGAAATCTATAAATAAATATAATAATATTTAATCAAACACATGTTGAAAACTGAATATTTATAATAAAAATTAAATGATATGATTAGTGATTTACATATGTCTTAAGCCACGAAGAAAATTCATTGTCTGTCCTAATTGAGACTAGTTCTTGTGGCATATCTCCAACTTGTTCTTCAAACATGTTGCATTAAGATATGTATGCAAGTGGCCAAAAAAATATTTATAAATCTATCTTAAAAACAAAGAAAAGACACAAATCCTAAAATAAGTCATCCCATGCTTAGTAAAAACCGTATGGCACAATTCACACTTTCATCATCAGAAAGGCTTTTAAACTCGGACGGAATATTAACGGTTCCGCACCGGTTTTTGATCAGGCGCATATCACCGGTACGGGATTTATAACTATGGTTGTGAGTGAAACAGAAAAAAGAAAGTGTGGGTAATGAATAGTAAATAGATAGTTGCTGTGAGTACAATAAATTGGTTTTACTAATAAAGAATATTTTATATTTTTTTATAAGTACTCCCTCCGTCTCATTTTAAACTTCAAAAATTTCTCTTTTGGGTGTCCCATTTTAAACTTTAAAATCCAAAAAATGAAAGTTTTTTATACTTTTTTATTTAGTGGGTCCTACATGTCATACACACAACAACTATCCACTAACTATTCCCTACCCCACTTTCTCACTCTCCTACCCACTTTCTATACTCATAACACTTTACCTCACTATCTATATTTTTTAATATAAAGATTTTCATCTTAATTTTTGTGCCCATTTTTTTTTAAGTTTAAAATAGACCGGAGAGTAGTACTTTTAAATAAAACATTTAAAATAATAAAAATTCAGTACACATGTGATGGAAGGAGTACTTATTTCTACTCCTTCGACCCATAATTATAATTATGTACACGAGAATTAAAAAGTAGTAGAAAAAGTGATTTGTTTTGAATGTAAATAGTTTGTTTCAAAAGGAAGAAATAGCATAGACTAAGCACAGTTTTTTTTTTTTTTTTTTTTTGAAGGCAAACGATAATTCATTTCATTCACAATTAAAAAAGAGATAGCACACCACAAAGATTGGAGGCTCACTCAGAATTACAATAGTAGTTCTATTTCGTAACTTACAAGAATTATATTTGATATCTAAACCTTGAGACGTACGGATTCCTTTCCAAGCGAAACTTGGAGACTGCCTCAATCTGGCATTTACGAAATCCTCCCACGGGTAAAATGTTGCGCTGAGCCACGATATGCACAGAATCCGGGTTGGCGAGAAAACGCCTACCAAGCATCTCAAAATTTCCGAACAATCCTTATGTAGTTAGAACATCAGAACTCCTTCATTGTGAGAAAATGCTAGAATCGTCGCAATTTTGAAAAGAAAAATACAACAAACCAACTGTTAGTGCAGACTGTGGTGTTACCACAAGTGCTGCCAACGCTGTCTCAGTGTTACCAGACGAAAATTAAATTATATTTGAACATTTCTTTTCACAATATTATCTTGTACTAATATTTAACATATTTTGCAAGAATGTATTTTGTTGGTCCATATTTTAGGTTGAAACAAGGTGGAATGCTAGAAATAAGGAAGGAAGTTGAAGATAGTTGAAGTTATGCATAAAAAGGATTTAATGCATAACTTGTGGATTAAAGGCAAGTGAAAAACGTGGGAGATTGAATCATTCAACATCTGAGTATTGAGCAAGGAAGTACTAGTCATTTGAAGCTTGAAGGTACAAGAGGATGAAGCTAGGACTTGGGTACCAAGAATTAGCTCCTAAAATCAAGCGATTGTGGAGATAATCTTTCCCAAGGCTCGGCAACTTATCCACCACTCACTCCACGTTTTGGAGGCCTGACGTAGCGGAAGACTTGATAGAGATTAACTACTGTATTTCGCTCGAGAATTCAGTAATCAATCGACAATTTTCGCTCGAGAAAATTGAAAGAGATACGCTCTAATTTTTATTAATCAAATAAACAACCAATTTTCGGAATTACATTAAACCCTACTTTTATAAGACTCCTACTGAAAACAAGTCAAACACTACTAAAAATAACCCTAACCTATATAGTAACCTATTAGGACTCAAAAACATTAAAATAATGCAAAAATCTACTTTTAAACATGTAAATACTGACTACCAAAATATAAATCCGAAAATAAAAGAAAATAATAATACTTAAAATAAACTCATTCCTATTCTTCATCATTCTTCCCCGCTTGAAGAAAATTCGTCCTCGAATTTTTAGTATTGTTTTGAATATATCTTGAAATTTTGCTCCATACACTTCAAGAACTTTGCACTTAATAGCTTGCGTCACACATCCATCCAGTCACTCCATTGCGTTGACACAAAATAATCAATAATTAGCTTTTGAATGATCCATTTATAAGAAGAACGGTCGGTACGGATGTCAAACGGATCTTCATAGTGATAACTGACTGCTTGGCTTCAAACTTCCGTATAAATTCATTTGTGAAGATTTGACGCCATCCATAGTTACACCCACATAATGAGATGTCATTAAATGACAGATTTGACAATGACACTCATCAAATACAAGAGGTTTTGACCAATCGACAAGAACTTCTGGACATGAAAATTCAGAAAAAACCCCGGATAGAACAAACCTCAGACCACGCTTTTTGGGAACATAGGTACGTTTGATCTATGACTCGTGCGATATGCTGGTCCAGCACATCCTCCTCACGTTCGTAGATCTCTTCCACAGTGGCCTTCTTTCCTCCTCGTGCCATTCTTCCTGGAACGAACTGGAGTCTGATACCAACTGACGTAGCGGAAGATGGGATAAAGATTAATTACTGTATTTCGCTCGAGAAATTCAGCAATTAATCGACAATTTTCGCTCGAAAAAATTGAAGAAATAATTTATTCAATAAAAATTTCAATAAAATCAACTAAAATTCGGAATTACACAATACCCTAATTTTATAAGGGTCCTAAGACTTGGAAATCAAGTCAAATACTTCTAAAAATAACCCTAACCTATATAGTAACCTATTAGGACTCAAAAACATTAAAATAATGCAAAAATCTACTCTTAAACATGTAAATACTGACTACCAAAATATAAATCCGAAAATTAAAGAAAATAATAATACTTAAATAAACTCATTCCTATTCTTCATCCAGGCCTATATAAAGGGCTAATGGGATCATTCAAAATACACAAGAGAGAAATATTAAAATCCCATAGTCATAGACCAAGTGCTAGTGATGTTACAACACCCAACCCAACATCACAATCTAGTTCCTTGAGGGAACTATTTGTCGAAGGCTAAATGGTCTAGCCTTTGATTGTGATAGAGGTGTTGTATCTTTATAGATGGTGAAAGAAATTAAGCGGCTAGGACTGTTTTCTGGGAACCGACCAACTGTGAGTACAACTGTGCTCACAGTTGTCAAGACAGTTGTCCTGTCAGTTGACACGACGAACAGAGAATAATGCAGCGGAATTAAAATGAAATAAATTAAACACATCAGCAAGAAATACCTTGCTGGAAAACTTTCATATATGAAAACGATCTTGCAGAATACAAGATGAATGAAAGAAACAAAACAATAAAAAGATCAAACTATTCTAGATCACTAGAACTCACTAAACACTCAAACACTTAGAAGTCTTTTTTGAAGAACTTCTAAGAAACAAAGGACTCTTCTAAGCTTCTGACTTTGGAGAATAAAAACACAGAATCCGTCATCAGCAAAGGAATACGACGGCTTCTTTATATAGGGTTTCTTGGCCGCTACTTCAAATATCACAAGATCTTCAAGCAACCAATCAACCTTTCCTTTTAGAGTCCTTACTTACCTATAACAAAAAACCCTAACTTACCAAAGATAAACATTAGTAGGTTAGTGAATTAAATCTTAACTTAGTGAAATAAATCTTAACTAAAATAAATAATCCTAATATAAACTATTCTTAAATAATTACAACTAATTCCTAAATTAAATAAACTCTAAACTAATTATATACAATAATTATTATCAGAATCACAAAGATACGTAAAATAAATATAAGAGTATTTCATACTCTTTCAATCTCCCCCAATCTTTGTGGTTCTGATCAAAACATCCAAAACACTAATCCCCCCCCCCCTTAATTTGTACAATGGATTCTACTCCACCTAAATACCACTTTAGAACACATTTTTCTCCCCTGAATATGAACACCACATCTTTCTCCCCCTTTTTGAGAAGAACCATCAAACTCAAAGAAAGAAATTTCCCCTAAATTTAAATCTCCACAACAAAATACCTTTAAGAGCATCATCAATCTCAACTCACATCGCAACAAACCTTTATATACCAGCGAGTTCTGCAGACTTACCAGATGACTTACCAGTTGACTGTACAATTGACTGTACAGTTGACTGTCCAGTTGTTCGCGCACAGTTGCACGAACAAGTTGCTTAGCACCAGCTGGATGCTTAGCAACAAAAATGCCTGAGCTTGATTAGAGCAGTGGCAAACAATCATTTTGTGTCACACACAATCACTTAGAGTTTCTCCTGAATTCTCGGATTTATCTGCAAAAATGTTAGAAAGAGAGCATTTGCAGAATAAAAACAAGATGAGATGAGAGAAATGAAGCTAGAAAGCACGAGGAAGAAGATATACTAAACCATAATTCACAACCAGATTTGACAAGGAGGAAAAAATATCAAGGGAGGACAGAGATTCTTCCTAAGAACTCGAGTACCCATTTAAATTCCAAAACAAACAAGGATTTTGATTTTAAAATTCAAACTTTTCCCATGTTTTGTAATAAATTGTCCGTCCCAAAATTAGAACTTGCCAAATTCAACTGAATCCATTTATCCACAATGTATCACAATTTCCACCAACTGCACAATGATACTTGAACATCACGTCATTAGATTATCGTTAATCACATGAAAAGCATCAATCTTTAACACATAAGAACAACAATTCAATTTGCCGATGGAAATACCAAGGAGAGAAAAAAAACTTAGAAAAATTATGCCTAAACACACAAGTGAAGATTGTCTCAATTTAGGTGTGACATAGAATGGTCAACTCAGTTCATGACTCGGTTTCAACTCACAAGAATTCAATGAGATTCACCTTCAATCATGCAACCTCTAGAACACTCCCTTTGAAGGCTTATGACTTATGAATCAGTTACGGGGAGGAGCTTTTCACTCTCACAATACAGTGTTACACTGATTTTCAAGTTATGTATGAATACACGTCAGCACATTGCCTAAATGAGTAGTAACTTCAAAGATTGGAGGCATCTTGTTTTCCCCGCAACCTTAGATTGAGTGCCCACTCCATGATAAACAACACGAAGGAATTAACAAGACAATTTTCATTATCAGGTTAAGAAGGGTCTCACATTCAAGGATCAAAACTCGGAGTCAAGGAACTGGAGAAGACCAGGTGATCACAAGAGACAATCGTTCAAGGAATGAATGCAGTTTTTTTTTTCTTTTTTTTTTGTGACTGTAATATACAATTATACAGTTATGCAGTCAGTTGTCTGCACACTTGTGCAGTCAACTGGTATCACACAATCCGAGAGAATATCTCTCGAAATCCAAAGCCTTGGTAAAGTTATCAGCAAGTTGATCCGTTGTGCTTACATGTTCTAGAGTAATGATTTTTTGTTCAACGAGATCTCTAATAAAAGATGCCTAATATCTATGTGCTTTGTTAAGAAATGTTGTACCAGATTCTTGGCAATATTCTGGGGACTCAAGCTATCACAAAATACAGTCAAGGTTTCACTCCTAAGACCATAATCCTTGATTATTTGGTTCATCCTCAACAATTGAGTACAACAAGTAACAACCCCCACATATTCAGTATTAGATGGCCTACGAACCAAGAACCTAACATTTTTCCTTTCAACTTTTACCACTTCCTCTTGCATGACATTGATCCAATTATTAACTTTTATGGTTTCTGCCTCATCATCATGCTTAGTAGTAGCAACGAAACAAAAAGAGCTTACCTGATGGTACGCGGATTGCATGCATACCAAACCGGCTAATTCCCGGTAATCTATCATTTTTCCTCTTGTTTTTCTTCCTTCATCCACTCCCCCAATGACCTGGAAAGTGAGATGATCTCCCTGTAACCTTGCTGTAGCATCATTACCTCTGGTTTCCTGATCTTCCAAGATTTTAAAATCTGAACCAGAATCTGCTGCTGTCTGACCATCTGTCATGTCAGTTGACTGTTCATTTTTACCGTCAGTTGTCCTCACAGTTGTGCATCTGCAGATGATTCTGTCGTGGATTTAGGTTCAGATTCATCATTAATCCTTTCATGCTCCCAAGTGTACCCTGTAATGCAATTCTCAACACTATTGACACTAAGATCAGGAGTATTATCAAAAATTGGGTTAAAACATGAATGATTTTCAACCAACTTGTAACAATGATCAGAGGATCGAATGCTAGAAAGAACACACACACTTTTGTTATCAAAAACTTCACATTTGTACTTGTCAAACTTAACAAATAAGTCATCATCACACAGTTGACTGATACTTATCAAATTTGCGTTCAACCCGTCTACATGTAAGACATTGTGCAAATTTGGCAAGCCGTCAACACACAACGTACCTTTACCAATGACCTTTCCCTTAGAACCTCCACCAAAATTGACATTTCCTCCTTTGAAGACTTCATAATCTATGAGATGCTCAAGAGAACCGGTCATATGACGAGAACAGCCGCTATCAAAGTACCAAGCTCCTTCCACACTACTTTTGAAGGAGGTAAACACCACTTGACACTGTAAAGTGTCCTTTCTTACCCAAGTCTTTTTTTTTGTTTTTGTGAGGAGACACGTGATTAGCATTAAATCTCTCATTGTTTTTCGAAGTTCCCTCACCTTCCTTAACAAAACTTGGATCTCCATAGCCTATTCCTGATTTTCCTTGATTTCCCATATTCAGGACTTCTTCTAGTTTAGCCTTGCCATTGTTAAGTTTAGTGAGTGTGATAGTTTCTTTTTCAAGATCGCTTTTATACTTTTCACACTCATTGTCTTTTTGGTAAGCATGACTTCTAACCTAGCTATGGAGTCCTTTTGAGTATCACTTTCACTCGACAACCTCTCATTCTCAGCCTTTAATTTCAGATTGTCATATGTGAGTTTTTCATTTACCTTCTTGAATGCCTTGAGTTGTTCCATTCGCTTGGACCAATCTGCATGAAGCTCAACATATGTATTGTACAGATCTTCATAGGTTGCACTATCTTCATCCTCCTGATTGGATTCTTCAGATTCACCTGCAGAAGTAGAGTTAAAACAGGTATACACATTAGTACCATTTGAGCTGACAGTTGTGCTGATAGTTGACTGTTCATCTTTACTGTCAGATTCACTGTCAGATTCACTGTCAGAAAGGGAGGATTGTGATGATCATAAAAATGACAAGTTTGATGTCAGATCGTCATCATCTGAATCACTTAAGGTTGTAGAAAAACTCATCCCTCTCTTTTTGAGTGTGTTAGCACACTCATTGGCATAGTGTCTAAATCCTAAACACGCTCTACACTGAACGGACTCAATAGATCTTTTGTTTTCAAAAGAAAATTTGTTCTTACTTGTTTCTTTCTTGAATCACTCAATCTTAGGGGAGGAAGCAATACCCTTATTGGGAAACCTTTGTTGACGTTTTTTGTTCAACATTTTGTTGAATTTTTTTGAGATCAAGTCACATTCATCTTCCTCTAAGTTTGAATCATCAATATCCTTTGATAATTCTACAAGATCTTCGGACACATTAAGAGCACTAGCAAGAGCAATTGAATTTACTTTGCTAGTTTGTTGCACTTCAAGGTTCAATTCAAACGTAGTTAGAATACTTAGAACCTTTTCAAACTCACGGTCCGAGTATCACAAGTTTCTTCAATGACAGAGATTTTGATGTTAAATTTTTCTGGGAGAGTTCTTAAAACTTTACTAACCACCTTGCATTGGAGATGGATTCCCCTAATGCGAAGGATTCATTTGAAATGTCCATTAATCTAGCAGAATAGTCTTGAATAGTTTCATTATCTCCCATTCTTAAATTTTCAAACTCTGTCATCAATCTCCTTAATTTTGTTTGTTTGACACTATCAGACCCTTCACAGTGAAGTTGTAAAATATCCGAAGCATTTTTGGCCACTGTATGGTTTGAGAACAACCGATAAAGATTAAAATCAACGTGATCAGAAATGGCGGCCATTGCCTTTGCATTGAAATTTACAAGGGCAATTTCCTCCGCATTCCAATCTTTCTCGGGTTTTGGAATAAATTTTTTTTCTTTCTTTTTTTCGTCAGACACACAAGCTTTAGCTTTTGGATCAACCACTTCCATGGTAGGGGATTTATATCCCACTAGAATGCTTACCCAAGCACGATGATCTATGTTTTTTATGTACATAGTCATCTTTGCCTTCCAAATGGTATAGTTTGAACCATCTAGAGTAGGCGTCTTATTACAAGTATGAGTACAGTCCATAATGACGACTTTCAAAGATCGATCTCAGTATGTCGAGACCAGGCTCTGGTGCCAATTGAAAGAAATTAAGCGGCTAGGACTGTTTTCAGGGAACCGACCAACTGTGCTCACAGTTGTCAAGACAGTTGTCCTGTCAGTTGACACGACGAACAGAGAATAATGCAGCGAAATTAAAACGAAATAAATTAAACACTTCAGCAAGAAATACCTTGCTGGAAAACTTTCATATATGAAAACGATCTTGCAGAATACAAGATGAATGAAAGAAACAAAACAATAAAAAGATCAAACTATTCTAGATCACTAGAACTCACTAAACACTCAAACACTTAGAAGTCTTTTTGGAAGAACTTCTAAGAAACAAAGGACTCTTCTAAGCTTCTGACTTTGGAGAATAAAAACACAGAATCCGTCATCAGCAAGGAATACGACGGCTTCTTTATATAGGGTTTCTTGGCCGCTACTTCAAATATCACAAGATCTTCAAGCAACCAATCAACCTTTCCTTTTGAGAGTCCTTCCTTACCTATAACACAAAACCCTAACTTACCAAAGATAAACATTAGTAGGTTAGTGAAATAAATCTTAACTTAGTGAAATAAATCTTAACTAAAATAAATAATCCTAATATAAACTATTCCTAAATAATTACAACTAATTCCTAAATTAAATAAACTCTAAACTAATTATATACAATAATTATTATCAGAATCACAAAGATACATAAAATAAATATAAGAGTATTTCATACTCTTTCAGATGGTTCTTGTATCTAGTACATTTTGTACTCTTATTTTCTTTAGAGGATAGGAGTTGTTATAGACTTTGTAGTTAAATCATACACATATAGTGAAAGTCTTTTTTGGCCATGAGGCTACCACAAGTTATATATTTATATAACTTGTGAAAAATATCTCTCTGTGTTATCCGCTGCGTTAATTCTTTCAATCTTTCAAAGATGAGATTTTACGTGTTGTGTCAAGTGTTGCCCAGCACGCAAGACAACACAATTATATTCGAGAGTTTCTATAGTCTTGACACTTCCAGTTGGTATTGTTTACTTGATAAAAACCAATACTTTTGTATGGTTTAGTTTTCCGCTGCAAACTCTTTTTTAAAGTGTTTTAAGTGTTTATGATTGTGGGACTGTCGTCAAAGTGTTATCGCTGATGCTATCCATCTCTTGAGATAAGACTCGTGAGTTTTTACTCACAAACCCAAGGCCATTGACATTTTCACCAACAAATAAACAAACAAAACCAATATAGGCTCTCATAAAGGAGATAATACTAACGGATCTCACTTAGGAGAGAATACAACGGCTCTCACTTAGGAGAGATTCTTATTATATAATATATAATGTACAACAGAAAACAATAACACAATTGTTTATAATTTTTACATTGAAATTACAAACAATTGTGTTATTATGGATTAAAACCAGAAGAAGGAGATGAAGTTTTCTTCAAGAAATGATGAAGACTTGAATGGAAATTGAAGGAATAAGATAGAAAATCAAATGAAAATTTTAAAAGAAGAAGATGAGTTTTGGAGAAGATGGTGGTTGGGGCGGAAGTTTTTGGAAACTGCCGCAGAGCGTTTCACTATTCTAAGAACACGTTCAAAATTTGCTTGAGGATCAATGTTTATCAATATTCTTTTTTCTAACTTTAAAAAAAAAAAAAAAAAAAAAAAAAAAAAACTTACGTTAGAATATAAGCACCCGGGCATGTTTTAAGAAAAAAAAAAATATATTTTTGAAATATTAGACTAAGCACAGTTAGAAGATAAAAGTGAGGTATGAATAATATTTGAGTTAGTTAATGTTGAATTATACTACTAAGTAAATTTGTTAGTTTTCTACTCCATCCGTCCCTCTTTAACTTACAAAAAATGAGTTGGGCACATTAATTAAGGAAAAAGTGAAAAAGGTGATGTGTTGTGAGTGTAGATAGTTGGGTGGGTGAGAGAGAGAAAGTGGGATAGAGAATAGTTAG
This sequence comes from Campanula takesimana, assembly GCA_026119855.1. NCBI lineage: Eukaryota > Viridiplantae > Streptophyta > Magnoliopsida > Asterales > Campanulaceae > Campanula > Campanula takesimana. Next base: position 20,721 of record JAOWBW010002566.1, read on the forward strand.
TGGTTAGTTGTTTTGAGTATGACAAGTGGGTCCCACCATTTTAAAAGTATTAAAACATTTTCATTTTAGGATTTTGTAAGTTAAAGTGGGACAACCAAATGTGTTAAATACTCCTTCCGTCCCACCTCACTTGAGACCTAAGAGGTGGGCACAATAACTAAGGAAAAAAATAAAATAAAGAAAATGTGTGGTAGAAAATGAAGAGAGAGAATGTGATGTAGCGTGATGCTACAATAAGAATAAAGTCTATGACGACTTTAAACAATCGTCGTAGAATCGCAGCGGAAAATCAACCCCTAAGAAAACCCTAAGGAATTCTTGAAACAAAACGAAGAATTTCAAAGAAATCTTCAAACAAGCCAAAAGGCTTCAAGGTAAAAACCCTAAAATTGCACAGCAATTAAAATTCAATAATAATAAACTATTTTCGGATTATATAATTAGGCTTATTTTATAGTGCCCATAAGACTTGAAAAAGAAGTTAAAACCTACCAAAATTACTCTTAACATATATAGTAACTTAATATGACTCAAAAACTAGTAAATCAACTCAAAATCTAACCTAGAACCTTCTAAAATCAACCTACCAAAATTAATGACGAAAATAAAACTAAAAATACTAATTAAAAATACTAATTAAATACTAATTAATAATATAATACAAATATAATTATAATGTTTGAAATAGTCATATCTTCGTCCCGCATCATTCTCCCCCACCTGAAAAGAACTCGTCTCCGAGTTCGTTCTAGAAACTTGAAATCGCCCACTCCACTTGAATAGGTATTTAGAGTAAACACGGTACTGTCTAAGCTTCAAGAATGTTGGAACCTCTGGATGCAGCGGCTGAAGCACGGATGGTCCGGGTGGGTGTTTCGTCGGGCACGGTCGCGCTTGAAACAGGGCACGGTCGTGCCAATGCTGTCGACGGGCTTCCCTGTGTAAGCCCATTTGCGCACGGTCGAGCAATGGAATTTGCGCGGACCAGCAATGTTGAGGTCCGGTCGGGTGTTTGACAGGTTCCGGGCGGATCATTCGACCAGGTCCGGTCGGGTCTTCTGGTGGGTCCGGCCGGATCTCACTCCCTGTGTTGGTCGTGGCCTGGCTTGTAGTCTGATGCAAATCTGCAAGGCTTGGAGAACGTAACTCCGATGCTTCCTCTGACCCCGCGTTGAATGATTCGTGCACACATTCCTCTTCCACCACCACTTCAAAAAATCTCTGATTTCTGTTTTGGAGCAAGCTCTTCACCCATGGAAAAAAAATTATCACTAATCTTTTTGCCTTTTAAATCCTCATTAATACTATCAATCGGATTTTTATCAATGGGTCCATCGATATGAGTTTCCCCAATTGAATCAAAATCGGTGCCTCCGGTTGGCGGAACAGGTTCGATACGAACTGCCGCTCGTTGCCTTCGGACTTCACCACCAAGCCGCAAATCCTGGAAAATTTTTCTTGACAGCGCATCGCGTTCTTTTTCTAATAATCGACACTGGAACTGCATAGAATCTTTGATTTCACACCAATATTGACGCTCAGGCCAAGATCGTGCTCTGCATTCCCTGTCTCGAGCATAGCTTTCCTCGAACCGATATTTCCTCAACTCTCCCCAGATTCGTGCAGTCTGATTGTCTGTGTTGTCCCCGTTGTTTCCAGCCATCGCTGAATCTTCCAAGGATCGGCCCTTGTCTGATACTAACTGATGTAGCGTGATGCTACAATAAGAATAAAGTCTATGGCGACTTTAAACAATCGTCGTAGAATCGCAGCGGAAAATCAACCCCTAAGAAAACCCTAAGGAATTCTTGAAACAAAACGAAGAATTTCAAAGAAATCTTCAAACAAGCCAAAAGGCTTCAAGGTAAAAACCCCAAAATTGCAAAACAATTAAAATTCAATAATAATCAACTTATTTTCGGAACAGAAAATTTTGGGGGAAACTAGTTTCCCCAAACTTAAAAAAAGACCGGTTTTGGGATAGGAAAACCGTCACACACATAGCAACATAATGGACCGGGCTTGAAACCCACACCATCCTTTTGACCCGGTTTAGGTAAACCTAATCGCAGACTTCTCTCTCTCAAAAACACTCAGCGCCCAAAATTTCGCCGTTCTCTCTCTCTCTAAAACCGGTGAAGACTACCTCCAACCTTTTACTCTTTTGTTCGATTTTTCCAATTTGAAGTAAAATTTGTTTGATTCTCCTCGCGTCGTTCGTTAATTTCACTCTATTTGACGCAAACTACTGTTTGATTTAAAGCAAAATAACGAGGAAAGGCGTTGTGAAGTCAGGGCGTGATGGAGGTATGTGTTGATTTCAAGTTTTTTCGCTTGATTATCACTCTATTTTATTCGATTACTGTGTTGATTTCAAGCCTTTTTTGTTCCGTTTTTGTGATGCTTGATTAGGCATTTTGAGTTTGGTATTTGTTACTCAGTGATTTAAACAAGCAAAAAGGAGTCTTTGTTGAATAAAGTTGAAGACTTTCCGGCAATCAAACATAATCACATTGACAAGGTTGTTGGGAGCAAAGACAATGAGGAGAAGAAGATGAAGAAAGCTGGTAGTTCGACTGCAACATATATGTTAGACAAACTAGGTCTAAAAAGTGTGTTAATCAGTGAAATTGTAACGTTTTGTTTTGAAATCTAAACCTATTGTTTTTAAGTCCAAACTTATTGTTTTAAGTTATTAACTTGTTGTTTTTTATGCATAAACATGTGTATTAAGTTGTATTATAAGCTCACGTTCAAAGTGCTTGTTTCAAAAGAAATTGTATGGTTATTATATCAAGTTTGTATGTTAAAAACACGAAGTTACACTACTAAAACACCAAGTGTAGACCAGATAAAACATAACTTGATTAATCACCAGGCTGCACTAATAAAACACCAAGTTACTGTACTAAAACATGAAGTTACAATACTAAAACACCAAGTAACTATACTAAAACAACACCAAGTTATATTATACGTTAATGTTCAAAATGCTTGCATGGTTATTATAATATTAAGTTTGTCTGTTCAAAGACCAAGTTACACTACTAAAATATCAAGTATAGATCTGATATAGCATAACTTCTTTAACCAACTGGTTACACTAATAAAACACCAAGTTACTATATTAAAACATAAAATTACAATACTAAAACATCAAGTTACTAAACTAAAACAACACTAATTTATATATAAGCTGATGTTCAAAATGCTTTATTTCAATGTTATTATAATATCAAGTTTGTGTGTTCAAACATCAAGTTACACTACTAAAATACTAAGTATAGATCTGATACAACATAACTTGATTAACCACCAGGTTGCACTAATAAAACACCAAGTTACTGTACTAAAACATCATGTTACAATACTAAAACTCCACGTTACTATACTAAAACAACAAGTTACACCAAATCAATTCTATTTCAGTTTGAGCAGTTTGAACATCTCTATTTCAGTTTGAGTAGCAAATGACTACATGATTCAAATTAAGAGTAGATTTGGTGTTTTTGAGCCAAATGATGATATCCATCTCTTCAAATTGATCTGCATTGTCTTTTTCAATCTCACTCTCATCTGATTCAATGACATTGTGATCTACTATCTCCATTTCCATCTTCAGATCCATCTTCTATAAGGAGAAAATCAATTTCAATTAGATCAATTAGCTTATTCGAATATCAATTTCAATTTCAAATAGAAAAAAAGGTGATAATTGATGAACAAACTTGTAAAGATTTATACCTTTTCAATCGTTTTCTTTGAAGCTCATCTCATTTGCAATGACGATAGAAAGAGATGGAGAGAGAGAAAGAGAGAGAGAGAGAGAGATGGCGGAAGAAGGGAAAATTCAGCCGAAGATCGCATGTGTGTGGGCGGCTACTGTGTGTTTTCCACATTTTATACCCTAGATTCATTAACCGGTTCTACTTATTAGCTTATTGAACCGGAATTATTAATGAACCGGTTTCTCCTATATCAAAACATGTCTTTTTTTAACATTAGGGGGAAACTAGTTTCCCCCAAAACCAACTCTTTTCGGATTACATAATTAGGCCTATTTTATAGTGCCCATAAGACTTGAAAAAGAAGTTAAAACCTACCAAAATTACTCCTAACCTATATAGTAACTTAATATGACTCAAAAACTAGTAAATCAACTCAAAATCTAACCTAGAACCTTCTAAAATCAACCTACCAAAATTAATGACGAAAATAAAACTAAAAATACTAATTAAAAATACTAATTAAATCCTAATTAATAATATAATACCAATATAATTATAATATTTGAAATAGTCATATCTTCGTCCCGCATCAGAATGTGTGGGGTTAATGGTAAGTTGGTTGAATGAATTGTGTGGTGGAAAATGAAGAGAGAATGAGTGGGTGGGGTAGATTGAATATAAAATTATAAAAAAATTACTATTTTGGGAAGTCTCAAGTAAGTGAGACGGACCAAAATAAAAATAAGTTTCAAGTGAAGTGGACCGGGGGGAGTATATAAATTTTATTAAACACATAAAATAAGTGAAAAAATTGTAATTTTAAAAAGGACAAATAGATTTCTCAAGTGCAATCAACTAGAAAACAAAAAGAAAATCAATCAGCAACTAGCAACTAGCAACTGTCAGTATATACATAATGTCCTGCGAGGTCAGATCTCCTGTGCCTCTTCATGTGCCCTTCCCTGTGCCCCTTTAATCTAGACCGTTTATGTTGATATTGTAAACGGTCCAAATTAAAGGGGCACAGGAAGGAGCACATGAAGAGGCACAGGAGATCTAGTCTCATGTCCTGCAATGAACAGTATCATGTTGTCATGTTGTGAGCATGAGATAACGTAACCAACAAGTTATATCAATTACAAAAGCAATCGAGTGTTATCCCGTGTTCTCCGGATTCAGTGCTAAAATCAGAATGAGTGGCAGTGGCAGAAGTAAATGATGTGATGAGATTATGAGGTTATGTTTGTTAGGATTAGGGATGGTCAAACCGGAGTACAGATCTCATATACCATTTTGTGTGTTATTTTCTGTGCCATAAATCATTCAACGGCTCACAGTTTTTAAGATTAACATTTTATTAATATTATTCAAACATATTAACGGCTGGATCACTTGTGGCACAGGGAATGGCACACAGAGTGGTACAGGAGATCTGGTCTCGCCAAACCGGACCGGAACCGTCGAACCGGAAACGAAAAAACCTTAACCGCCATGAACCGCCACGAAAACCGGAACCGTGGGAACCGGAACCGTTTTGGATAAGGGTCAGTTAAGGTTCAACCCCCCAAAAAACCGTGAACCGGCGGTTCCGAACCACCCAACCAAACTGTGAACCGGAACCGTCTGAACCGTCAGTAAAACCGTTAAAAAACCATCAAAATCATTAGATTTCTAACAGTTTCATCAGAATTAACTGTTACTAATGGAAGGTTGACAAGAAAAATTGTGTTTTGACTGATTTTTTTGCCAAATTCAGGAATGAAAATAATAAAAATGTGTTTTGACTGATTTCTAACAGTTTCATCAGAATAAACCGTTAAAAAACCATCAAAAAGGGAACCGCGGAACCGGACCAGAACCGGATTGTGACAACCGGAACCAGAACCGGTGTAACCAAGGGCCGGTTTAAGTTCACATAAAAGCCGAACCGGAACCGCCGGTTCCGAACTGGAACCGGCGTTGGCCATCCCTAGTTTGGATGAGTTAGATTATTAATGGCTCAAAAAAAATTGTATTTTTTCTGTTTAAAAATACTACTCCATCCATCCTAAAATGATCTTTTCATTTGACATTTCTCATTGTCCCAAAAAGTTCCTCCTACTTCTATAATTTAAGCTTAGAAGTGCATAGGCAACAAATGGCTAGTGAAGGAAGTGTTCCCATTCTTAAAAAATTTGAATAGTCAAATGTGAAGATCATTTTAGGACGGAGGGAGTATGTCGTTTTAATTTTTCAAAGTTATTTTGTCGTTGTATACCAATTACATTATATTTTTATTAAGGAAAAAGTGTTAGTGGAGTAAGTGTTGTGAGTATGAAAAGTAAAGTATGAGAGAGAAAGTAAGGTAGATAATAATGAGTGGAAAATTGTTGTGAGTGTGAATGTGGATCCCATTAAATAAAACACTTTCATTTTTGGGTTGTCCTATTTCGAATGGAACACCCAAAATGAAAAATTGTCCTAATTCGAGTGGGACGGAGGGAGTATGTTTATATGAGTCTTGTTCACATGCATTAGTTACACTTTTTAAAAAATTATGCAAATATTCAAAATGACATTTATTTTGAAACGGGAGGAAAAGGGTATTTTAATGTATTCAAAGACCTCATTCAATTTAAAATATTGACTAAAACTCGTTCCCACTTCGAATTTGGCACTAGACAATAGGCTTATGTTATATTCTTTTCATCTCATTTTGAACTTTAAAAGTTTTTATTTTGCATAAATAAAGAAGTATGACATGTGAGATAAAGAATAGTTAGTTGGTAATTATTGTGAGTATGGCATGTGGGGCCCACAAATAAAGAAGTATAAAAAAAAAAAAACTTTCTTTTTTAGCTTTTAAAAGTTTAAAATGGGCCACTCAAAATTAAATTTTTTAAAGTTTAAAATTGGATGGAGGCAGTATTTGATTATTCAGTTATGGATTAGATTCACAACTTGTACACTGATGGTTTCTTTTTTTTTTCTTTTTTATTATTATGATGTTCACGCCAGAAGGTGAGGAGAGGGATTGAGCCCGAGGATTGGCTAGTGAGTTAAAACAAGTTTATCAAATTTACCGCGTTAAAAACGCGTTATGGTTATTTTTCAAAAATATCACTACTATTTTGAAACAGGAAAATGGCAATTTAGTAACCTGAGTTTGTCACTATGTTTCAATTGGTTATTCAATTTGTGTTCGTTACAATTTGGTTACTGAATATGTCTTTTTGTTGCAATCATAAGTAATTTTAGATCGCCCGTTAAAAAACTAACGGAAATGGATGAAAAACATAACAAACATCTTTCAAAATTGCATTGATCACCCCTATAGAATATAGAAACCCTAAAGCGCTAGCCAAATTTCAAATTATTTTACTAAAAAAATTTATAAAAAAATCTCAAATTTGGAAATGATTTAATTCAAAAATTTCACTAAACCTCTTAATATTTTTAATATATTAAAATTAAAAAAATATATAATATCTAACTTACTAATTATTATATTAACAATAAATCAAGCAAGATAGAATTAAAATAAAGAGAGAAAAAGAAAGAAAGAAAAAGTAAAAGAAAGGGAAAAAGCAGAAAATAGGAATCCAAACAATCTGCTTTTCAAACCACCTTCTATCCACGAACATGATCTCACCCCAAGCTTCTTCTCCGGCAATCTAGCGTCACCCCTAATTTTCTCCTCCCGTCGCCTCTAACTATCCCTCCCCCTCTCGAAATCTTCTCTCCCTCGTCGCTCAATCTACCGTCTATCTCTATATCCCTCGTCTTCGTGTGCGTGTTTGATTTGTGTGTGTGAGAGTGTTTGTTTGTGTGCGATTGCCTCTCTATGTACGCGATCGTCGATTGATTTTTGTGTGAATATTTTTTCATTGGTTTGATTTGAACTTGAAGGGCTATGGTGGATTTGGGGCATTTTGAAATGTGAGGGTTTTTTCTCGTTTTAATTTCTAGGCCTTGAAATGAATTTTTTGATCGATGTGTTTAGGTAGTGTTGTAATGTTGTGGTGATGGTGGTGGTTGATGGTTAGATAGTGGTGGCGGCGGCATGGTGGTGGTGATTTTGAGTGGTGGAGATTGGTGGTGGTGGGTGATTTGGTGTTTCTTTGGTTTAATTCATTGGTTTTATTATTTGGATTGGGAAAACAATTGAAGTGAAAAGGTTTGGTGTATAATTTTGTTCATGGTGGGGGCACAGTGGCGACGGCGGCAATAAGGAGGTGCTGGCTTTTTGGTAGTGGTGGTGGTGGGTGGTTGTGCAAAAGGTTGAAGATGAAGGTATGTGTATATATATATATATATATATATATATATATATATATATATATATATATATATATATATATATTGTTAGAGCAATTGAACAAGACTTGATGGGAAAATAAAGCAATCACAAGAACACATATTTACGTGGTTCACCAACTTGGCTACGTCCATGAGGAGGGGAGAGAATATTATTATCACTGGAGAAACAATTACACAAGATCACACTAATCTACTTTGCACGAATTTTTATCACAAAATTCCTGACTGTGCAAACCCTAGATCTAGAATTATTGATCTCTCTATTCTGTGTAAACTGAGCAAACTTCTGAACTTTTTCTTGCTATAAATTTCGGCCAGGGGGAGTATATTTCATATACTCTGAGATTCCTAATCTAATTACACCCGCGTATGGAAAAACTTGGTCCTTACTCCAAGTTTACCAAATCTATTAGGAAAGAAATTCAATTCCTTTTATGATACTGAATCCTCCGCCCAAAATACCAAAAAAGATCATTAGGCCCATTCGGGCCAATTAATTTGCTCCGTCCCGGAATTACAAAATTTTCATGTTGCTTAATCCTCTAACTTGGCTCCCAAATTCAAAGGCATTAACCCAACAATCTCCACCTTGACTTTGAATCTCCCAAATAAGAAATCTTTCCTCCCCTCTCGCCTCTTCTGCTATCTAATAGCTGTGAACATTAAGCAAGTCCAAACAATGTTGGAACTTGCTCCCCGTTACAGGTTTTGTGAACATATCTGCAGGGTTGTCCTCCGTCCCTACCTTCTTCACATCTACCCGTTTCTCATCTCTTAGGAAATGATATCTGACATCGATGTGCTTGGTCCTCTCATGATGAACTTGATCCTTGGCCAAGCAAATCACGTTCAAACTATCGCTATAAATAATAGCCTGATCCTGATGTATCCCAAGATCGCTGATCAATCCCTTCAACCATATTCCTTCCTTAGCGGACTCTGTTAGTGCCATGTATTCTGCCTCTGTTGTAGACAACGTCACTGTCGCCTGCAATGTAGCATTCCAACTGACAACTGACCCACCAAGCGTGAATACATATCCGGTCATCGATCTTCTTGTGTCAATATCACCCGAATAGTCCGAATCTGAGAACCCCTCTACTGCAAACTCTGCTCTACCTCCATAAATAAGACCGACATCACTGGTACCTCTAAGATACCTAAAGATCTGCTTCACAGCTTGCCAATGTTCGTTACCCGGATTACCCATGAACCGACTAACAACACTAACTGCCTGTGCAAGATCTAGCCTAGTGCACACCATAGCATACATCAAACTACCAACTGCATTAGCATAGGGTACTCGAGCCATATACTCTTTCTCCTCAACCGACTTGGGCACAAACGCGACTGACAACCGTGCATTCGCTGCACTCGGAGTATCTATAGCCTTAGCTGTCGACATACCAAACCTCTCTAAAACTTTCTTGATGTAACATTTATGGTATAAGAACAATTTTCGTTTGGCTCTGTCTCTATAAATCTCCATACCCAGAATTTTCTTCGCATTACCCAAATCCTTCATCTCAAACTATGCGGATAATAAGCCTTTCAGCTTATGAATCTCTGATTTCTTGACTGTTGCTATCAACATATCATTTACATAGAGCACCAAATATATGTACGACCCATCTACCAACTTATTGTGATACACACAACAATCATACGGGCTCCTCGTGTATCTGATCTCTGTCATATAGCTGTCAAACTTCTTGTACCACTGCCTAGGCGACTGCTTAAGTCCATACAAGGACTTCTTCAACCTACAAACATAATCTTCCTTACCAGGAACTTAGAATCCTTCCAACTGTGTCATGTATATCTCTTCTTCCAACTCTCCATGCAAGAAAGATGTCTTGACGTCTAGTTTCTCAAGTTCCAAATCCCTTTGTGCTACTATTGCTAGCAACACTCTGATCGAAGTGTGTTTGACCATTAGTGAGAAGATCTCATTGTAGTCCGCCCCCTCTCTCTGTGTGAAACCCCTTGAAACAATGCGAGCTTTATACTTAACCCCTTCTACCGGTGACAACCCTTCCTTTTTCTTGAAGATCCACTTACAAGTCACAATCTTTTTGCCTTTTGATCAACTCCCAAGTGTGATTCTTGTGAAGAGATTCCATCTCATCACCCATAGCCGTATGCCACTGAGATGACTCTGAACATGTAACTGCTTCCTTGAAAGTATAAGGCTCCGTGAGATCGAGCTCCACTTCCTCAGCAACCTACAGTGCATAAGACACCATGTCTTCAAATCCATACCTCTCCGGAGGCTTCCCAAAATTAGCTCTTCTAGACCTTCCTTGTGCTAATCCATGTTCTTCAGGAACTGAACTTGAACTTTCTGGTGCTTCAGTCTCTGTCTCTGTTGGTGGATCCTGATCAACATCTGACTGTTGGACAACTAACTCTTCAATATCTTGTTGCTCCACCTGTTTATCAACACCGCCAACACTCGAAACAATCGTAGATCTCATAATAGGGTTAATAACAGAATTCTCATCAAATACAACGTTCCTACTGATAATTACCCTATTTTCTGATGGAGACCAAATACGGTATCCCTTGACACCGTCCCCATACCCCATGAATACTCCCTTTCTAGCTCTAGGTTCTAACTTCCCATCATCTACATGATAATAAGCAGTACACCCAAAAGCTCTTAAAATATAATAATCAACAGGTTTACCAGTCCATACCTCATAGGGAACTCTGAATCCAATACCGGCATGAGGTCCACGATTAATCAAGTAACATGCTGTACTAACCGCTTCTGCCCAGAATCGCTTAGACAACCCTGCATTGGAGAGCATGCACCTTACCCTCGCAAGCAATGTCTGATTCATCCATTCTACTTGTTGGGAATTTAGTGGTACCCCGTTGCAATCTAGATCAAGAACAACAAACCCACAAGCACAATATGAGAGAATCACACACACAAGAACACAAGAATTGTTTACCCGGTTCGTTCAACACATGAACAACGTCCGGGGGCAATTGCCAAGCCAATATATTATTAGACACCTTCTAATATGTTGCTACAATGTGTTCTAGGTCATATCTATGCTTATATAGCAGTACAAGGAAGATCTAAATCAAATTAAGAAGAGATTGTGTCAAAATAGGAAACAAATCAGCCCAGCCGGCATACCAAGCGCCTGCTCACCCCTTACCAGGCGCCCGCTCGAATTAATATCTATGCGGACCAACCTTTTATGCCTAAATGAGCGCCCGCCTGGTCACCACCAGGCGCCCGCCTGCTTCTCCGCCCAGAAGTTCTCCTCCGGTTTGAACTCCTTCTTGATCTCACCAACTCCCCCGATTTAGACTCCTTTTCTTCCTTGTAGTTTAGGATCCAATCCCAACAATCTCCCACCTGGAGACTAAACTCATAAGCATAGAAACACCCATCAACTCCCACCACGGAGTGAATACCTTTGAACACATTTTACCCCCCTGTATTGGCTTGACATTACCGAGCCTCCCGCTCAAGTACTAAGGCGAGTTGAAACCAAGCGACGTTTCAACCTCTCCATGTTAGATAGTTCTTGCCTCCCCAAATCAGATTCTACCTTGATTTCTCTCCGCAAGTCTAACTTCGCCTTCTCCCTCCAGACCCACCTTCCTCGTAATGCTTCCCCTTGAAACATGGACACACCTTGTTTCTTGCATCGTCTTCTCTTGGTCTGAACACGCTCTCTGTTAGGGCACTTGGACTTCCACACCGCGTTGATCAACTTTGTGTCCTTCACCCCCCTAACATACCGTTTCTTGATGTCTCTCCTTTCTACACCAATAGGCCGGTTCTTTAGCCTTTTGCTCCCACCCAAGCGAATGTCGACATTGTAGGTAGAGTACAACATCTTCTCCTTAGCCCCATGAGCTATCACCTTAGTTCCTTTTGTGATTTCCCAAGACCCACCCATGAAGGTCACACCATACCTTTCATTATCAAGTTGTCCCACGGAAATCACCCTCCTTCTCAAGTCCGGAAAATGCATCACATCGTGCAATTGTAAAACAGCCCCATTAGGTGTCTTCATCATCACATCCCCTTTACCTTTGATCTTCAAAGGTTGATCATCACCAAGATATACAACCCCAAAATCTCCAGTTTTATACCGCTCCATTGTTTCTGCATCCCCACTAGCATGACAAGAAGCTCCAGAATCCAATACCCAATCTTCACCTGACTTCTCCTCTCCTAGGATTAATACATCTCCATCATCCACCACGTGTGCATCACCATCCTTATCTGGACAGTCATAACTGATATGACCCATCGCGCCACAATTGTAGCACTTGACCGGCTTTTTCCCCTTTTTTGGTCCTCCCCTTCCCCTATTTCTCTCCACCCTAAGTGCAGCCCCATCTGCGGAAGATTCTCCCCTTTTCTCTTTCCTTCTTAACTCCTCTTAAAGGATGAGATCTCGAACCTCTGTATACACTAATGGTGTTTTCGACGTACTGATCGTTGTGACAGTTACCTCCCAACTATCAGGCAACGATTTTAGTAGAAAACATGCTAACACTTCATCGGAGAAAGTAATATCAACACTTTTCAATTGGTCTACCATACCTTTGAAACTGTCGATATGAATCGCTTCTGTCTGCCCCTCTGACATCTTTATATTCGCAAACCTTTTTATCAAATGCACCTTATTGATATTCGACGGCTTTTCATACATGTCTGACAGCATCTGTAGCAACCCCACCGTTGTCTTGGCCTCCATCGCGTTCCGTGCAACGTCGTCGGTTAGAGCGCTCCTCACCACTCCTAACGCCTTCCGATCTAACGTCTCCCAATCCCCTTTTGACATGTCTTCGGGTTCTCACCTAAGGGTTTATGAAGATCCTTACAATAAAGGTAATCTTCAACCCTTGTCCTCAAAAACGTGAAATTCACACCGTTGAATTTCTCGATTTAGTTCTTCATCTTGATTGCTTCACAAAGTCCCCAAGAACGTGATTCAAAATTAATCAACTGATGAAACTTTGAATCCTCCTAACCAAATCTCTTGATACCAGTTGTTGGGAATTTAGTGGTACCCCGTTGCAATCTAGATCAAGAACAACAAACCCACAAGCACAATATGAGAGAATCACACACACAATAATACAAGAATTGTTTACCCGGTTCGTTCAACACATGAACAACGTCCGGGGTCAATTGCCAAGCCAATATATTATTAGACACCTTCTAATATGTTGCTACAATGTGTTCTAGGTCATATCTATGCTTATATAGCAGTACAAGGAAGATCTAAACCAAATTAAGAAGAGATTGTGTCAAAATAGGAAACAAATCAGCCCAGCCGGCATACCAAGCGCCTGCTCACCCCTTAACAGGCGCCCGCTCGAATTAATATCCATGCGGACCAACCTTTCTGCCTAAATGAGCGCCCGCCTGGTCACCACCAGGCGCCCGCCTGCTTCTCCGCCCAGAAGTTCTCCTCCGGTTTGAACTCCTTCTTGATCTCACCAACTCCCCCGATTTAGACTCCTTTTCTTCCTTGTAGTTTAGGATCCAATCCCAACAATCTCCCACCTGGAGACTAAACTCATAAGCATAGAAACACCCATCAACTCCCACCACGGAGTGAATACCTTTGAACCCTATATTGGCTTGACATTACCGAGCCTCCCGCTCAAGTACTAAGGCGAGTTGAAACCAAGCGACGTTTCAACCTCTCCGTGTTAGATAGTTCTTGCCTCCCCAAATCAGATTCTACCTTGATTTCTCTCCGCAAGTCTAACTTCGCCTTCTCCCTCCAGACCCACCTTCCTCAAAATGCTTCCCCTTGAAACATGGACACACCTTGTTTCTTGCATCGTCTTCTCTTGGTTTGAAAACGCTCTCTATTAGGGCACTTGGACTTCAACACCGCGTTGATCAACTTTGTGTCCTTCACCCCCCTAACATACCGTTTCTTGATGTCTCTCCTTTCTACACCAATAGGCCGGTTCTTTAGCCTCTTGCACCCACCCGAGCGAATGTCGACATTGTAGGTAGAGTACAACATCTTTTCCTTAGCCCCATGAGCTATCACCTTAGCTTCTTTTGTGATTTCCCATGACCCACCCATGAAGGTCACACCATACCCTTCATTATCAAGTTGTCCCACGGAAATCACCCTCCTTCTCAAGTCCAGAAAATGCATCACATCGTGCAATTGTAAAACAGCCCCGTTAGGTGTCTTCATCATCACATCCCCTTTACCTTTGATCTTCAAAGGTTGATCATCACCAAGATAGACAACCCCAAAATCTCCAGTTTTATACCGCTCCGTTGTTTCTGCATCCCCACTAGCATGACAAGAAGCTCCACAATCCAACACCCAATCTTCACCTGACTTCTCCTCTCCTAGGATTAATACATCTCCATCATCCACCACGTGTGCATCACCATCCTTATCTGGACAGTCATAACTGATATGACCCATCGCGCCACAATTGTAGCACTTGACCGGCTTTTTCCCCTTTTTCGGTCCTCCCTTTCCCCTATTTCTCTCCACCCTAAGTGCAGCCCCATCTGCGGAAGATTCTCCCATTTTCTCTTTCCTTCTTAACTCCTCTTGAAGGATGAGATCTCGAACCTCCGTATACACTAATGGTGTTTTCGACGTACTGATCATTGTGACAGTTACCTTCCAACTATCAGGCAACGATCTTAGTAGAAAACATGCTAACACTTCATCGGAGAAAGTAATATCAACACTTTTCAATTGGTCCACCATACCTTTGAAACTGCCGATATGGCTCGCTTCTGTCTGCCTCTCTGACATCTTTGTATTCGAAAACCTCTTTATCAAATGCACCTTATTGATATTCGACGGCTTTTCATACATGTCTGACAGCATCTGTAGCAACCCCACCGTTGTCTTGGCCTCCATCGCGTTGCGTGCAACGTCGTCGGTTAGAGCGCTCCTCACCACTCCTAACGCCTTCCGATCTAACGTCTCCCAATCCCCTTTTGACATGTCTTCGGGTTTCTCACCGAAGGGTTTATGAAGATCCTTACAATAAAGGTAATCTTCAACCCTTGTCCTCCAAAACGTGAAATTCACACCGTTGAATTTCTCGATTGAGTTCTTCATCTTGATTGCTTCACAAAGTCCCCAAGAACGTGATTCAAAATTAATCAACTGATGAAACTTTGAATCCTCCTAACCAAATCTCTTGATACCAGTTGTTGGGAATTTAGTGGTACCCCGTTGCAATCTAGATCAAGAACAACAAACCCACAAGCACCAATATGAGAGAATCACACACATAAGAACACAAGAATTGTTTACACGGTTCGTTCAACACATGAACTACGTCCGGGGGCAATTGCCAAGCCAATATATTATTAGACACCTTCTAATATGTTGCTACAATGTGTTCTAGGTCGTATCTATGCTTATATAGCAGTACAAGGAAGATCTAAATCAAATTAAGAAGAGATTGTGTCAAAATAGGAAACAAATCAGCCCAGCCGACATACCAAGCGCCCGCTCACCCCTTACCAGGCGCCCGCTCGAATTAATATCCATGCGGACCAACCTTTCTGCCTAAATGAGCGCCCGCCTGGTCACCACCCGGCGCCTGCCTGCTTCTCCGCCCAGAAGTTCTCCTCCGGTTTGAACTCCTTCTTGATCTCACCAACTCCCCCGATTTAGACTCCTTTTCTTCCTTGTAGTTTAGGATCCAATCCCAACACTACTACACCATTCTTCTATGGCGTACCTCTAATGGTGAGATGTCTATAAATCCCCACCTCTCTGCAAAACGAATCGAACTCAGTACTGCAGAACTCCAAACCATTATCTGTCCAGAGCTTCTTGATCTTTTTCCTTGTCTGATTCTCCACTAACGTCTTCCAGTCCTTGAAATTCCTTAGAGCCACATTCTTGTGCTTCATGATAATCACCCAAGTCTTCCTCGAATAATCATCAACCATAGACAAGAAATATATGTTCCCCCTTAGTGATTCCTGACGTGAAGGTCCCCAACAATCTGAGTGGATGTAATCCAAAATGCCTTTTGTGTTATGTATGCCCTTGGGAAAACTATTACGCTTCATCTTCCCTAGCATACAATGCTCACAAAACCTAAGATCCTTGATATTATGGCTACATAGAAGATCCCTTTTAGCCAACTCCTGCACCCCTCGAATGCTCATGTGCCCGAGCCTGATGTGCCACAGCTTAGACATATCTCCCTCGTTCACTTTCTGATGATGCAACCATAGCTGACCCTGCAAGCGTTCTTCCTTGGAGGAAATATAAGGAGCCCCGCTTAAGGCCTTTTAGTACCACTTCTGAACCATTACAGACACTAACTGCTCCACCTTTACCCTTGAAGCTGAACCCTTTGCTGTCTAACTGACTAAGGGAAATCAGATTCTTTGTCATAAGCGGAACGTGTCGAACCTCGTTTAAAGTGACAAACCTACCATCATGAATCCTGACCTTGATCGAACCAATACCAACAACCTTGCAGACTGCACTGTTGGCCATGCTTATATCACCGCCATCTATCTGCCTGTAATCAGTAAACCATTCTCTCCTTGGACTGATATGGTAAGAAGCTCCTGAATCAAGAATCCACGCATCGGATGTGTGTACTGATTCTGAGGTAACTAGAGCATAATCCTCATCTGAATTGCTACCCCTGGCCACCATGGCCTCTTCTCTAACGGGTGCCTCTCCTCGCTTCTTTCTGGGACAATCGAACTTCCAATGCCCCTTCTCCTTGCAGAAATTACAGATATCCCCAGGCTTCGGACCCTTCTTGTGTGAAGAATTACCTTTATTGTTCTTCTTCCCACTAGAACCCTTGTTACCACTACTGCTAGCAACCAAACCTGATGACTGGGTATCTGCCCCATTCCCACTTGCCTTTCGGCGTAACTCCCCTCGTCTTGAGAGAAGTTTTCACTTCCGCTAGAGTGATACCATCTTTACGATTTATGCACGAATCGACATAATGTTCATAAGACATAGGTAAAGATACTAAAAGCTGCAAGACTGCATCCTCGTCATCCACAATAACTCCTATATTACGCAGTTCAAGTAATTCAAAAGTAAATCTATCAAGATGATCATTAATGGGCATACCTTCTGTCATACAACAATCATAAAACTTCTTCTTCAGGTATAACTTATTGGTCAATGAACGTGTCATGTACATATCTTCCAACTTTAACCAAAGATCACTTCCGGAGTCTGTTCCTGCAACATTGGTTAGGATCTCATCATCCAACTGTCTGATGATCTTGGCGTGAGCCTTCTGATCTAACTTTTTCAATGCTGCTTCCTCCTTGGTGCCTGCTTGTCTGTCCTTCTCTGACTGTTTTGCAGTAGCTTCTGTGGCGATTTCCTTACCTTTAGGATCCTTGCGATCCCTGATTGCAATCTCCAACGGTTCCCATAAATCTTTGTCTATCAACAAAGCCTTCATCTTGATCTGCCAGAGAGTAAAACTATTCTTCCCATTGAACTTGTCGATCGAATCTGCTCCTTGACCCATCTTCTCGTTCTCTGCAGCGGAATCCCTGGATCTCTAACCACAAACCAAAGCTCTGGTGCCACTTGTTAGAGCAATTGAACAAGACTTGATGGGAAAATAAAGCAATCACAAGAACACATATTTACGTGGTTCACCAACTTGGCTACGTCCACGAGGAGGGGAGAGAATATTATTATCACTGGAGAAACAATTACACAAGATCACACTAATCTACATTGCACGAATTTTGATCACAAAATTCCTGATTGTGCAAAACCTAGATCTAGAATTATTGATCTCTATATTCTGTGTAAACTAAGAAAACTTCTGAATTTTTTCTTGCTATAAATTTCGGCCAGGGGGAGTATATTTCATATACTCTGAGATTCCTAATCTAATTACACCCGCATATGGAAAAACTTGGTCCTTACTCTAAGTTTACCAAATCTATTAGGAAATGAATTCAATTCCTTTTATGATACTGAATCCTCCGCCCAAAATACTAAAAAAAGATCATTAGGCCCATTCGGGCCAATTAATTTGCTCCGTCCCGGAATTACAAAATTTTCCTATTGCTTAATCCTCTAACTAGGCGTCCCAAAATCAAACGCAATAACCCAACATATATACACACACACACACACATTTATATTTTTCCTTTTGTTAGTTTTTTAACATTCGTTAAGAGCTAGGGGTGTAGTGGGATAATTTAAACTGTGATGTTGTTTATTGCAAATTTGAAAGAAGCTTGTTACGTTTTTTCATCAATTTTCATTAGTTTTTTGACGTGTCATCCAAAATTACACCTGATTGCAACAAAAAAACACATTCAGTAACCAAATTGTAACAAACACAAATTGGATAACCAATTGAAATATTGTGACAAACACATGTAACTAAATTGCAATTTGCCTATTTTGAACTAATTTGAGTTATTTATAAAAACCAAACCGCACTTTGTTTTAAATCTAACTAGTTGTACCCCCCGTGCGTTGCACGGCGGTAATTGTATTATTTTACCGTAATTTAAATTGTTAATATAAATAATGTCACACAGTTGAAAAGAAATGATTTGTTAAGCTAGGATTTGATTTTTAGTTTTTGCTAGGAGCCTAGGAAGTATATTGTCACGAGGTGGTCTCTTTTGAGAACATCTAGATCCGTCTCCTAAAAGCGACGGGTCGACCCATGACCCGTGTACAACATTCTCCGCGAAGCGTAGGATCTCAACCCATGCTCCACTCAAAATCTGCCACGTGGCAGCGACCCATTGGCCCTAATTTTTTTCCAGAAAAAAAATCGTTTTTTTTTTGTTTTTATATTTTTTTCGTTTACCAAACGTAATACTTAGTATAACTAAATATAACAAATATGTTACTTATAAAGTAACATTGTTTATAAGTAAACGTAACACCGGTTTTACAAAAAAAAAATAAAAAAAAAATCTCATGTTACTTATATTTCAACTGTAATACTAACTATAAATACGTGTAACACTAACAATAACTAAATGTAATTATCGTTATACTGAAATGTAATGGTGTTTTACAAAACAACTTGCACCATTTTAACCAAAATGGTCAACTTAAGTGCAATTTGACCAAGATTTTATAAAAAATTGATAATCTTAATAAAAAAAATAAAATTTGTTATTAATTCACTATCAAAAATGTTATAGATAACAATTTTCAGATTTTTATTAGAATCATCAAATCTTTTACAAAGTGGTAGTCAAAGTGTTACTAATTTGACCAATTTTGGTCAAATTGTGCAAGTTGTTTTGGGACGGAGAGGGTATTACTTTTGTCAAATGAAGAAAACATAAAAAACACTGTTATTTTTCTGTATATATGAATTACTTTTATATATACAAACTGTTACATATAAGTAACATGTTTGTTACAATTAATTATAGTAACTATTACCTTTAGCAAACCGAAAAAATATATATATAAAAACTATAAAAAAAAAAAAAAAAAAAAAAAAAAATACCCGCGGATCATGGGTCCGGGTCGTGGGATTGGGTCATGGGTCAAAAATGACCCGTCTCTACTATGAGACGGGTCATGGTATTCTCATACAAGTTTTTGTCTATTGTCACGGGATACACTAAGATTACAAAAGTAATTCGCAAAAAGATCGATAACAAATGAAGTGGTGATGTTTCATTGGTGGGATCGATTCAACCTATTATAGTCTAATTAAAAACACCGAAAAATGACGACACAACATTTTGTAGTAAAAATTTGGGGAAAAAAACGCGTTTTATGCTAACTTAGCGTTAAACGTCTTTTTAAAATAGCGCGGTGACATTTTCGTAATAAACGGGAAGTTGTTCAAAAACACACGGTGGTATTTTTGTAAATAACTGACGCTTATTTTAAGTGTCAGTGTTAGTGTTAAAAAGTGTCAGCCATGTTACACTGACACTTATTAAGACTATTACTTGCAGTTTTGATAAGTGTTAGTATCAATGTTTATAAGTATATTAACTCTGGCATTTACGATGCTTACCAGTTATTTAAAAAAACGCCACTGCTTGTTTTTAAAAAAAGCGCCAGTGTTTTTTGGAAAAATACGGTTTTTCAATCTTTTTAAAAGTAAAACACGTTTTTCGTAAGACGTACACCATTTTGTAACCAAAATTTTATTGCCATCTTTTTGGCTTTATATTTACTGAATGGCAATTGTGACGTAGTACATAAAAATAAAATCCGTATGTCATCGACCACCATATATAGGTAGTGTCTCCATTCAGATTAAATAACTCCCCTTAATTGCCTTTCCCGTTCGTCCCCAATTTCCATCGTCCAATCTCTCTCAAAATCCCAAAAACCCTTCCACCATGACAATCTCAATTCAAAGCCTAGGCTTAACCTACCACTCCTACCAACTCTACGACGTCGATTTCTTCGGCGACACAATCAAAACCCTCGTCACAAGCACCCCATGCATAATCGACACCTGGATCTCCGACACCGAGCGCCTCCACAACCACCGCCTCGACCACCTAATCGTCGGCCTCGACATCGAGTGGCGCCCAAACTACAATTCCTCAACCCAAAACCCTCCGGCCACACTCCAACTCTGCGTCGGCCGGAACTGCATCATTATCCAACTAACCTACCTCCCCGATCGATGGCCGGATTCTCTACTTGACTTCCTCAACAACGACGATTACACCTTCGTCGGGGTCGGCATTGACGAAGACGCGGCGAAATTGTACAACCATTATGGTGTGCGGGTGTCGAATACGACGGATCTGAGGGATTTGGCGGCGGAGGAGATGGATCAGTGGTGGTTGAGGACGGCGGGGTTGAGGACGTTGGTTGGGGAAGTATTGGGGATGGATTTTGAGAAGCCGAGGAATGTTACGATGAGCGATTGGGATGATGCATGGCTTAGTCTTGAACAGATTCAGTATGCTTGTGTTGATGCGTATGCTTCGTTCGAGATTGGTAGGAGATTGCTTGATTAGATATGTGAATTTTTTTATTTATTTTTAGAAAAGATATTTGAATGTTTGAAACTTGGGGAGTGATCATTGACTGGTTTGTGTTTTGTGGGCTGTATTTTGACTTGTTTGAATGTTTTAGCTTCTGTGGTTGTTGATTTGGGGAACAAAAACATTCACTTCCTTACTCGCTCAGTTTCAAAATATACTCCCTCCTTCTCGTGACTATGTTCACAAAACGGGGTTTTGCACGAGAATTAAGGAATTGATATGTTCACAAAATGGGGTTTTGCACGGGAATTAAGGAATGGATAGTAGTGTGTAGTTGTTGTGAGTGTGAAAAGAGAAGTATGAGAGATAAAGTGGGGTATGGAATAATATATTGATTGGTATTGTGAGTGTATATATTGAAAAAGTAAGTATTGTGAGTGAGTAGGAGAGTGAAAATTAGTTAAGTGTTTAGTTATTGTGAGTGGATAAGATAGAAAAGTGAACATTTTGGGTAGAGTGTGTTTTGGGGGAAACTAGTTCCTCAATAAGTTATAAAAAAGTCTGCTTTTAACCCTTAAACCCTAAACATGAAACCTTTAAACCCTAAACCTGCGTTAAACACTATAAAAACAAGTAGCAATAAGTATGTCCCGTTCATAATGGAAATAAGTAACCGTTCAAAATGGTAATAAGTAACGATAAATATGAGACGGAGTATACAATAACAACAACAAAAAAAAAACTTTAAAAATAGTAAAATGATAAGTATTTTGAAATACAATTGAAACTCTTTTGAAACGGAGGGAGTATCTTTTAGCACTCAAACGACATTTGTTAAAAAACAAAAAGTGTGAGTTATATCAATATTTAGGGTTAGTCCCTCACTAGCTCACCAAATATTTAGGGTATAAGACCTATTAGAGCACCCACAGTGGTGCCCTTTACTCTAGGTTAGGGATGACTAAAACCGGTTCCGGGCCCGGTTCCGGTTCGGCATATATGTGACCCTGAACCGGCCCGCGCTTACACCGGTTCCGGTTCCGGTCATCACATCCGGTTCCGGTACGGTTCCGGTCCGGTTCCGGTTCAGTCCACGCTACCTTTTTTTTATTTTTTTATCATACAATAATGAATAAACATGTTAAAATTTATTAAAAGACGAGAGATTTTTATTTTATAATACACTAATGAATAAACATGTTAAAATTTATTGAAAAATAAGGGATTTTTATTTTTTTTTAATGGAAATGCCGATCCGGTTCCGGTTCCGGTCCGGTTCCGGTTCGCCATATATGTGACCCTGAACCGGCCCGCGCTTACCACGGTTCCGGTTACTCCGGTTCCGGTTTACTCCCCGGTTTGCTCCGGTTCCGGGCTTTTCCGGTCCGGTTTTCCGGTTCCGGTCCGGTTTGGCCATCCCTACTCTAGGTCATGGCTGAGGTGGCGTACAAACCTTCCAGCAGTGGTGACCAGCCAAGAGGTCATTGGATGGCCAAACTCCATTTTGGTTTGCCAGAAGACCACAAGGGGCTTGGAGTTTTTGTTTTCTTTCATCACTTTCTGTGGCTTCCACTCTCTAATTTAGGAACAGAAAGTGTGAAGAGTGTGCTACAGTCTCCTACATGCTTGGCACATACTATTATTAAAGAGAGAGAAAAAAAGCATAATTCTACAAATTGTGCAAGTATTTTCGTTTAATTGAACTTTCAAGGCCCAATAAATATATTGCCAAGTGTCCTATTGGTTATTATAATGATAATTACGCATATTATTAAATAATAATTATACTAATACGATTTTTTTGATTAATAATTATAAATTTATTACAATAAGAAATATTTGGAATGATTATGACAAATTTTGGGAAACACGTTTTTTCTATGCTTAAGGTAAAACACGTTTTTCACAAGACCTACTCATTTTCTTTATTTTAATAGTAATGGAATCCTAAAAAATGTTACTCCTTCCGTCTTAGAATATATGTCCACTTTTCCTTTTTAGTCTGGCACAGAGTATATGTCAACTTCCTAAAATGACAAAAAAATCTTTCTTATTCCTCCCACTCATTCTCTCTCACACTTACTTTTATACTCACAACACCAATCAACTTACCATACCCTCCCACTCATTCTCTCTCCAATTTTACTTTTATATTCACAACACTTACATCACTATAAATAAGAAAATATTTATTGAATTTAATTTTTTTATTGTATTATATATTCTTAATTACATACTCCCTCCGTCCCAGCTCACTTGACACTTATTTCCATTTTGGTCCGTCTCAGCTCACTTGACACTTCCCAAAATAGCATACTTTTTATAATTTTATATTCACTCTACCCCACCACTCATTCCCTCTCTTCATTTTCCACCACTCAATTTATTCAACCAACACTACTATTTACCCCACTCATTCTCTCTCTTCATTTTCTACCATACATTTTCCTTAATTTATTTTTTTTCCTTAGTTATTGTGCCCACCTCACGGGTGTCAAGTGAGGTGGGACGGAGGGAGTATAAAATATGATGATGATATTTAGAACCAAGACTAATCCCAAATTGTATGAAATTGATACTCCCTCCGTCCCAATCGAATTAGGACAAATTTCCATTTTGGGTGTCCCATTCAAATTAGGACAACCCAAAAATAGAAATGTTTTATTTAATGGGACCCACATTCACACTCACAATAACTTTTCACTCATTATTCTCTACCCACTTTCTCTCTCCTACTTTACTTTTCATACTCACAACACCTACTCCAATAACACTTTTTCCTTAATCTCCGTGCCCAAACCAAAAATCTTAATTCGGGTGGGACGGAAGGAGTACTCCTTAATCTTCCAATTCCATAACTTAACCCCCAAACCAAAAAATATCCATGATTCATGTTCCATACGATAAAATGATGGTGACTCGAGAAGATAGTTCCCGTTAAATAAAAGTAAATAGGCGACGGAAAAATCTCACATTCTCACAAAAGTAATACCTAATAAGATGAAAAGAGCATAAAGTTGCCATTTTAGACTTTTGCAATTTTAAGTGATACACCTAAAATATTAAATTCTACAATTTTAACTGAGACCGAAGGAGTAAATATGTATACTCACTCTGTCCCACTCGAATTAGGAAAAATTTCCATTTTGAGTGTCCCATACGAATTAGGACAACCCAAAAATAGAAGCGTTTTATTTAATGGGACCTACATTCACACTCACAACAACTTTCCACTCATTATTCTCTACTCCACTTTCTCTCTCCTATTTCATTTTTCATACTCACAACACATACTCCACTAACACTTTTTCCTTAATCCCCGTGCCCAGTGGCGTATCCACGATTCACGGTGAGGGGGGTCAAAAAATTACATAAAAAATAAAAAACACACTATTAAAAGTAAATAAAAAAACACATATAAAGCCATTACTTTGTGAATGTTTCAATTTCTTAAAATAGTTTCCCAGCACTGTTGGAAATGCGTACAAAACAAATTAACTAGGTCGCCGCCTATACACAAACAAGTTAAAGCCACAGGCTATAAACAACCACAACAACAAGGCCACCGGCCATACACAAACACATAACAAAGCCACCATCATAATCATGTATTTGGAATGATTATGACAAATTTTGGAAAACACATTTTTTTCTATGCTTAAGGTAAAACACGTTTTTCACAAGACCTACTCATAGTCTTTATTTTAATAGTAATGCAATCCTATAAAATGTTACTCCCTCTGTCCTAGAATATATGTCCACCTTTCCTTTTTAATCTGGCACAGAGTGTATGTCAACTTCCTAAAATGACAAAAAAATCTTTTCTATTCCTCCCACTCATTCTCTCTCCTACTTACAACACCAATCAACTTACCATACCCTCCCACTCATTCTCTGTCCTATTTTACTTTTATATTCACAACACTTACATCACTATAAATAAGAAAATATTTATTGAATTTAATTTGTTATTGTATTATATATTCTTAATTACATACTCCCTCCGCCCCAACTCACTTGACACTTATTTTCATTTTGGTCCGTCCCAGCTCACTTGACACTTCCCAAAATAGCATATTTTTTATAATTTTATATTCACTCTACCCCACCACTCATTCCCTCTCTTCATTTTCCACCACTCAATTTATTCAACCAACACTACTATTTACCCCACTCATTCTCTCTCTTTATTTTTCCACCACTCATTTTCCTTATTTTATTCTTTTTCCTTAGTTATTGTCCCACCTCATGGGTGTCAAGTGAGGTGGGACGGGAGGGAGTATAAAATATGATGATGATATTTAGAACCAATACTAATCCGAAATTGTATAAAATTGATACTCCCTCCGTCCCACTCGAATTATGACAAATTTTCATTTTGGGTGTCCCATTCGAATTAAGACAACCTAAAAATGGAAATGTTTTATTTAATGGGACCCACATTCACACTCACAACAACTTTTCACTCATTATTCTCTACCCCACTTTCTCTCTCCTACTTTACTTTTCATACTCACAACACCTACTCCAATAACACTTTTCCTTAATCTCCATGCCCAACCCAAAAATCTTAATTCGGGTGGGATGGAGGGAGTACTCCTTAACCTTCCAATTCCATAACTTAACCCTCAAACCAAAAAATATCCATGATTCTTGTTCCATACGATAAAATGATGGTGACTCGAGAAAATAGTTCCCGTTAAATAAAAGTAAATAGGCGACGAAAAAATCTCACATTCTCACTGTTAGGATTCATTGTTAGTACACCCACCTCAATTTGATTGATCCATGCCACGTGTCTTTTTATGGACTTTAGGACCGCATGTAATGAAGTTCTACTTCAATTTTTAGATAAGTCCATTTCTAGATTTTGATTGTCTAGGCTGAGTATAGTTCGGTTGTATCTTTAGCGGTTTAGTGCCTCAAGCCGTCATCTTGAGACCGCCAGCATGGAGCCCTTCAGTTTTCATCAAACTGCAATTTGCATGTTTGATGAAACCGCCCATCAAGATCATTCTTCAAACCTCCCTTATGCATGGTGAAACCGTAGAGCAGTTATTGAAGAAATAAAGATATGTCATTTATTCCTTAGACAAACATTCCCTTTTTGACCGTAAAAGGATGTTGTTATGTCATGTCAAAATAACTCTAAGTTAACTTGGAGTTTCTGCAAGGAATGTCGGTTTGTCTATCAGTTTGAATTGTTTACCGTTAGTCCTTTCTGCAACAAAGGACAAATGTCAGGTAGTGGTGCAACAACTACATAGGACTACAAGACAAAACCAAGGACGAAAATGACAGCTCAGCTAATGGGATTTCGACAGCACTGTACCCTTCAGATTTGATTCAAATCTTTACCCAATGGTCACAAGGGTGCTCTGCCTATAAATAGCCTCCATTATTCAACAATGAAGGTTGCTGAGCTTCAAGAGATTCATTCTCAAGTATTCAAGTTTGCTTTGAAGATTTAAACCCAGATATTCATATCTTCAAACCATCTCCATTGCAAACCCAGTTCTTCATCAAAGCTTCAAGCCTAACAACCGTTCATACTTAGCCTTTACACCGAAAGAATTCCATTTGCTCAACCATCATTTAGATACTTAGAGCATTGGATTTCTTTTCACACACACACACCCGATTTATATGATCACATAGATTATATACTTCGAAAACACCGGTTGTTATTATAGCGTAGGTTAGACTTATTGTTTAGAGTTTAGATTCATCTTGTAAAACTCCTCTAAATTAATACAAGTCTCATAGCTATTAGAAAATCCTAGACTAACCATCTAGGTAGAGGACGTAGTTCATTTAAGAACGAACCTCTTCAATTTTTGTGTTGGATCTTTATTTTCTGTCTTGATATTTATCTTTCTTGTTTGTGGTCTTGAACTTGTTTCCATATACGAAATGACTTGAAAGATGAATTGTGTTTTCCTTTAAACTTTAAGTTTAACTATTCTGTTGCATCATAGTGTTTTCTCAACCCGAGTCAAACCTCCCAACTCTTTAACTAACATATTTGGCCAAACCGCAAACTCCGCTGTGCATTTTATCTGTTCGGTTCTTGTGCTTTGAACCGCAGTTGGCCAAACTGATAAGTACTCGGTTGATTTTAAGGGTATTTTCGAAAAAAATTTGGACCGCTATTCACCCCCCCCTCTAGCGGTTCTATACCCTTGTTGCCCTCTGGGACCAACAAGTGGTATCAGAGCATATCCACCAAACTTGTTTTTACAAGCTTAACCGCTTGGGTGCTGATCCAATGGCAAACACAAACACCCATATGATGCAAACATCCAATTCGAATCACTTACCGATTCTGGATGAAGATAGTTTTATCTTTTGGAAAGATAGGATGATGAAACACATGATTTCATGTGATCGTAAACTGTGGACCGCGGTTACTGATGGACCATATGTTCCTATGAAAGCTAATCCACGTGCAGGAACCGCAGGAGAAGAAGCTGAAGTTAAGAAGTTAGAAAGTGAATAGACTGATGCAAGCCGCATCAATGTGGATTTTGATGGAAGAGCTATGTCCATGCTAGTGTCAGCTATTGACTTGAGGACTCATTCTAAGGTGCTTCACTGCAAAACCGCAAAGGCTACCTGGGATGCTATAGTTGACTTTCTGGAAGGAGATTCAGATACCAAGAAGAACCGCCTCTATCAACAGAGAAGACTCTTTGACTATTTTGTTAAAGATCCTAAGGAATCTCTTAGACAATGCTCTGAGAGGTTTATTGATATTGTTAATGTGTGTTTTTCTCTTGGACATGTCTATTCTAATATAGATTTGAACATGAGATTCATGCAAGATCTTGGTAGCAAATGGCTGATCAAAACTACTAACATTGAAGACAACAAGGACTTGGAAGCTCTTGATCTTCGACACTTGTATGCCATGCTGAAGGTTTTTGAATTTAAGCTTGAAGAGGTCCATGAAACCGAAAGCAGATTTAAGACACTCTCTCTAGCTGCATTCAACAATACCTCATCTCCTGTCTACAATCCAGACCATCATCAAACCGCTCCTCACCTTCACTTGCAAACCGCTCCTCCTGACCAAAATGTTCCTAGATACAATCCTCAAACCGCACCTTCTGAGTATTACCAACAGTCTCACCAATCCTATCCTCAATCACATCAATCATATCCTCAATCTTATCAATCTTATCAGCAGTCTCATCAATCCTACACTCCTCCTCAAAGTTCTTATGCTCAGAGTGTAGGATCACAATCCTCAAGTTCTACTCAAGTTGATTTTGATGAAATGGATGATGAAGAATTTGCTTTGTATGTGAAGAAATACACCAAGTTCAGGAAAAATAATAGATCTCAATTTCCATCCAAAGGCCCAGCAAAGTTTGTCCCTCCAACCAGATTCAACAAAACTGCAGATCCCAAGACAAGGGATGACTTGGTTTGTTATAACTGCAGACAGACAGGTCACTTTGCTTCAAGTTGTCCCAAACCGTGCTATGAAGCCGCGCCAGCAAAGAAACCATTCAACAAGAAGTTCGTGAAAAGAAGAGGAATGGTAGCTGACCAAGGAGATCAACCGCTGACATGGATGGGTTCAGACTCAGATGAAAGTGATGATGAAGAAATTGCTAATCTCTGTCTCATGGGATTTGAAGAAAGAATTGAAATTGATGAAAGCCTTCCACTGCCAAAACAACAAATGAAGTCAGTTTCACCTAAGACTCCTGAGGCTAGATCAAGCAAAGCTCCTACAACACCAAACTACACTCCCGAGGTTCAAGCAGACCAAAGTCATGATGACCAGGTACTAGAACGTGCAAATATTATATGTCAACAACACACTGTACTTAAAAAGGCATATAAACTAATGGCTGCGGAACTTGAAGAATCCCAACGTGTATGTAAATCCCACAAGGAGGAAATTGAAAACCTCAAGCTCCAAATTGCTGGGATATCTACTATTGTGGATGAAAACCGCTATCTGAAGGACAGAACCGAGGTACTTCTCACCTAAATCCATGATCTTACCGTACAAAGGGATGACCTTCAAAAAGTGACCGATGTATGGACTAAGTCTGGTGTCACCGTGGAACAAATCCTAAATTCACAAATTCCTACTTCGGATAAAAGTGGATTGGGGTTTAAAACCGATGATGGGTGTAAGTGTCCTTGTCTCTGTGCCGAAGGTGGTGTGAAACCTACTGAACAAACCAAAGAAATTCCTAAGGTTAATCATGCTGGTAAAAAGGGCTCAAAACAAGAAATTAAAAGGCAAAATTATTTCTTTGAGTACCCTAAAAACCAGACTGGGAGAGATTCAAAGTGGAAAGAGAAATCCATAGCGGCTGAGGCAACCAAGGAAGTATTGAGTGATGAAACCGCGCCTAGTCGGTTTAAGGAAATTCCTATCATTTTCCCTAAAGCCGCACCTAAGAGGAAGGTTGAGCTCAAGAAGGTAATCTTTGTTAAAGCCAAAACCGCTGACCCAGTAAAACATGAAAAACCGAAGGTCAGTAAAGGGTTTGTAAAACCGCAATCAAAACCTGGATTTATTCATTGTGCTATTTGTGCTGATTTTGGTCATAGTGCTGGTCATTGTCTTTTAAGATTCACACCCAATGCCAAGGGACGTAAAAATCCTAAGGTCAAACAGGTGTGGGTCCCAAAAAGCTACTAACCCTAGGACCCAAGGAATAAGGGGGACCAAAACCTTTCATGTTTATTTTTCAGATTCCATGTTTTATGGCTGGAACCGCTAAGAAGAAGAAGGATCTCTGGTATTTGGATAGTGGATGCTCACGACACATGACTGGAGATTCCGAACTACTCTGCAGTTTCATCCAAATGAAAGGTCCCCCAGTAGTGTTTGGTAACAACAAGAAAGGAGAAACAGTAGGATATGGAGCAATCAAACGAGGAAAGGTGACTATTGAAAATGTGTCACTAGTAGAAGGACTCAAGCACAACCTTCTCTCCATATCTCAGTTTTGTGACAAAGGAATGAACTGCATCTTCACATCAACTAACTGTTATATCAAAGATGCTTCCTCTGGAGTCACTCTACTGACTGGCAACAGAACAGGTGATGTTTATATGATAGATTTAAGCAATATTGTTTCTATTGCTGACCTCTGTTTTGTAGCCAAAAATATAAGTGAAAGCAGCTGGTTATGGCATAAGCGGCTCAGCCACTTGAACTTCAAGTATCTAGCAAAACTGCACAGGGATGGTCTAGTAAAAGGACTACCCAAAGTGGCTGACCATCATGATGAAAAGTGTAAAGCATGCCAGCTATTGGAAAGCAGCCCAAACAGTCATTTCCTAGTAAAACCGCACCTTCAACGAACCGCTGTTTGCAACTGCTGCACATGGATTTATTTGGACCTGTCCCAACCGCCAGTATAGGAGGAAACCGCTATACACTTGTGGTGGTTGATGATTATTCAAGATATACATGGGTGGAAATGATGGCCTCTAAAGATGATACTTATGGCATCGTAACCGCTCTCTTTAGACAGCTCCAAACTCAGAAATTGGATGACATTGTTGCCGTGCGTTCAGATAATGGAACCGAATTTACAAACAATGGTGTTGCCCAATATTGTGATGATCATGGAATTGATCATAACTTCTCTGCCGCTGGGGTTCCACAACAGAATGGAGTTGTAGAAAGAAAGAAAGAACAGGACTTTGATTGAAGCCGGGAAGACCATGATTGCAGAAGCAAAGCTTCCCAAATACTTCTGGGCCGAAACTGTCAATTCCGCATGTTTCACCCAGAACCGCTCCCTAATCATCAAAGTTCACAACAAGACTCCTTATGAATTGTGGAGAGGCAGATCACCCAACATTGCCTTCTTCAAGATATTTGGATGCAAGTGCTACATCTTGTACAATGGCAAAGAGCATCGAGGTAAATTTGATGCTAAGGCCGATGAAGGTATTTTTGTTGGTTATTCTAAACACTCCAAAGCTTTTCATTGTTTCAATAAAACTTCATTAAAAATTGTAGAGTCAGTCCATGTTACATTTGATGAACATGATCTTCTTGAGCCACATATGGCTCCAAATGTTGCTGATGATTTTAGTGGTTTTGAGACAGGTACATCTTACCCTAATCATGCAACCGCAAATGACCAACCTACTCAAACCGCTCCATCAGGTTCTCCAGCCGCTCCAAATCAAACCGAAGGTGTTGCTGTAGAACCGCATTCTTCTGATCCCATTCAAACCGTTGATCCAGTTCCAAACATCACCTTCAATGAAGATTTCAATGAATATCAAGAAGAGCCTCCTCTGGAAAATCTTCAAGAAATAGTAGTTCATGAAGACCTCCCTCCAGAAATCAATGAGCATAGAGACCATCCAACAACTAATGTTATAGGTCCTATCAGTTCTGGTGTTCAAACAAGAGGAAGCTTAACTCATAGAGATAACCACAGTTTGTTCTCAACCGCACTGTTATCTCAG
This sequence comes from Campanula takesimana, assembly GCA_026119855.1. NCBI lineage: Eukaryota > Viridiplantae > Streptophyta > Magnoliopsida > Asterales > Campanulaceae > Campanula > Campanula takesimana. The sequence goes on from JAOWBW010002566.1 coordinate 52,146, forward strand.
ATGGAACCGAAGAAGGTAGATGAAGCTCTAAGTGATCCAAGTTGGGTAGCTGCAATGCAAGAAGAGCTTAATCAGTTTGAAAGATGCAGAGTTTGGACTCTAGTTCCAAGGCCCAGAGATCACACTGTAATTGGAACAAAATGGGTATACAGAAATAAGATGGATGAAAATGGTACTATTACAAGAAACAAAGCAAGGTTGGTTGCTCAAGGTTATAGGCAAGAAGAAGGAATTGATTATGATGAAACCTTTGCCCCTGTAGCCAGACTTGAAGCCATTAGATTGTTCCTGGCCTATGCCTCCTTCAAGAAATTCAAGTTATATCAAATGGATGTGAAGAGTGCATTTCTGAATGGTGAACTACAAGAAGAAGTTTATGTAGCTCAACCGCCAGGATTTGAAGACAACAAATATCCTAATCATGTCTTCAAGCTCAAGAAGGCCTTGTATGGACTCAAACAAGCTCCAAGAGCATGGTATGACACTCTATCTAAATTTCTTATTGAACAAGGCTTCTCTAGAGGTAAAATTGATACAACCCTATTTATTGCTAAACACAAAGGTCATTCATTATTAGTTCAAATATATGTTGATGATATTATTTTCGGTTCTACTAATGAGACTATGTGTGTTAAGTTTGAGAAGCTTATGAAAGGTAAATTTGAGATGAGTATGATGGGAGAGTTGACATTCTTTCTTGGACTCCAAATCAAGCAATGTCATGATGGAATCTTTATCAACCAAGCCAAATATACCAAAGATTTGATCAAGAAATTTGGGCTTGAAACCGCTAAGCCAGTTGATACCCCAATGCAAAAGGCCTGCAGTTTGGATCAAGATGAACGAGGTAAGAAAGTTGATCAGACTCTCTACCGAGGTATGATTGGCTCTTTACTTTACTTAACTGCTAGTAGGCCAGATATCATGTTCAGTGTTTGTGTTTGTGCTAGATTTCAAGCTGACCCTAGAGAATCTCATCTTATTGCTGTTAAAAGAATTATTAGATATTTATGTGGATCTGTTAACCTTGGACTTTGGTACTCCAAAGAATCTTCATTTGATCTATTAGGTTATTCAGATGCTGACTTTGCAGCATGTAAGATAAGCAGAAAGAGCACAAGTGGTACTTGTCAGTTCCTTGGAACACGGCTTGTATCATGGTCCAGCAAGAAACAAGCATCGGTTTCAGTCTCAACCGCTGAAGCTGAATATATTGCGGCTGGAAGCTGTTGCTCTCAAATTCTCTGGATGAAACAGCAGTTGGAAGACTATGAAGTATTTGAGAAGAACTGCCCTATCTACTGTGATAGTACTGCAGCAATATCAATCTCCAACAATCCAGTACAACACTCAAAAACCAAGCACATTGACATAAGATATCATTTCCTCAAAGATCATGTTGAAAAGAAGAACATTTTTCTAGCAAAGGTGGGAACCGACGATCAAATTGCAGATATTCTCACCAAACCGCTTGAAAATTCTAGGTTCTTTCATTTACGAGGAGAAATGGGTATGCTGGAACTTACTTAATATAATTCATGCCTATTTATTTTTTGTTCTAATAATTTTTGTTAAGTATTTTGGCTCTATTAAGAAAATGCAAGTAGCTTGCGGTTCAATAGACAAACCGCAACAAAATGGTTCGGCTAAAGATTCCACTCAAACCGAAGAGTCAAGAAGAACAACTTCAGTTTTATCCAAACCGAATTGTCAAAGCAAGGTTTCGGTTTTCTCTACTGAAACCGAAGATAGATCTGAAAGATATCGGTTTTATCAAAACCGATGATGAGGAAAAGGTAAGTCGGTTTACGCAAAACCGCTCAGGTATGAAATTGCATTTTAGTCCCTACTTTATGTCACTTCATTCTTTAAGGACCTTTTTGCAATTATCTCTGCCGCATTGAATGCGAATCGACAGGTACACTGACGGTTGAGTTTCCTTCAGCCGTCATGCCCGCTCCACTACCCGAGGTGGTTAATTGAGTATAAAAGACAAACCATTTTTCAATTTATCTTTTTACCTTCTTACTCTTTTTAGCAAAAACCCTTTCTCTCTCTTCTGTACGGACTCCTCTCTCTCTCTGTTCTCACTCAAAATTTTCTTACTTAAACAAAATTTTTAATGGCACCAAAGAAATCAATTGATCTTGCTTCTTCTTCTACATCGTCCAAACCATCGAAGCCTGATATGGTATGAATTTCTGAACCCTAACTCAGTATATTTCATTTATCCGCCATTGTTGAAGCTTAAAAGCTTGTTCATCTTCCTTTGATCATTTTATGCTTTTTCTTCAATTTCTTGGTTGGTTTGTGATCGCATTTACTTAAATATACTGTTTGATTACTTTGTTTTAAGATTTGTGTTCAATTTTGAGCAAAATCGATTTTGGGGTCATTTGGTGTTCTTGCGAAATTTTGCAGATTCTGGGTTCATGTGTTGTTATTTGTCTTGGTTTATTTAGAACTTTGTTAGAATCTGCCCTTTGTGATCATTTTGATATAATTTTTTCCATATTTTGGTTAAGATTTTGTTTTGCATATTCATACTCTGTTCTTCGTGTTCTTCATGCATTCAAACTCTTTTTCAAAATTTTCCTCTTTGATTCGTTTTGTCTTCACTGTTCATTCATTCTTTGTTTTTACATTTTTACCCTTACTCTCCTTGAACCGCATGTTTTCATTGTTAGGATTCCTTGTTATAGTTTGTAGGACTTAATCAAACCGCGGTTTGCTTAAGGATTCAAACTATCATTCTTTAAGCTATTTCTAACTTAGAAAATTTTTCAGGATCCCTCAAACTTTGTTCCCGGTTCTAGGATACTAGAGGATGAAATTAAACAAGATGCAGTTGGAAGGAAGCTCCTCAAACTGCTGAATGATGCAAAGCTGCTCCCTCTGTTTCTTATAGATGAACCGCAGTTTGTTACAATTATCTGTGCCGAATTTTTTGAGAATGGGATCTCCACAAAGGCTGCCTTACTAGATGTAAGAGGAGAACCGATAAGGGATCTGGAATCCGGAGAAATGAAATTTGAAGATGCTATCAAGTCCACCGTCTGTGGCAAAGAAGTGATCCTAACCGCTTCCAAGATCGCAGTTCTAGCTGGTCTTGAGAACTCTGGAGTTATGGGGATAAAACCGGAACTTCTGAGCAATACTACAATGGAGTTGATTGGAGTTAATTCTTTCTCCACCAAGAATTCCTCCAAAAAGGACTTTGGAGAGGTGATGGCTCATCTATGTGAATTGGTTGATTCTGGAGTCATGTGCAAGAATGGAAACCACAACAACTTTACAAGTGAACAGTATGCTTACTGTGTAGCCATTCTTAAAGGGAAGAAACTGCACTGGCCCAAGGTTGTGATGAAGGAGATCATAAATGCTCTAAACCGCCTCCATGCTGCTAAAGCCGCTGGAAAATCCAAGGTCAGAACTCATTGCAGGTTGCTGACTAAGTTCCTGCATCAAGATACTGACATTTTCAAGTTCTCTGCTGAAAACAAGGACTATTGGTTGGATCCAATTGAAAAATCTATCTTTGGATTATCAAAACTTGATGCCTTCAGAACCGCATTTGGATGGCGGTATGCTCAAACAGTTTGGAATGAGGACCCTCTTCCTGAAGCCGAACGTGGACCATTTCCTGAGGCTCGGCTCAACAAATCTGGGAAACCGTATGCTGGTGCCATTGCTGATCAGGCCCATGCTACGATGCTAAGGAATGAAGGTCAAACTGCTACTTTAAACCGACTGGGTTAAGTCAGTTAGCTCAGACCGCGGTACAGGCTGAGGGGGAGTCTGCGGTTGAGGGGGAGCCTGCAGTTCGGTCTATACCTGCGGCTCGTCCCAAGGAAACCGCTGCTCCAAGGAAGAGAAAGGGAACTGCTCAAACCCCTTCAATTATTACCAAAGCAGACTTATCCAAACCGCCTCCTAAACCCTCATCCAAACCGTCATCAAAACCTTCATCTTCTTCAACCTCTTTTCCCCCATCAGACTATCTCCTACCATTTCCAAACCTATCACTTCTAAACCCTCTATTCCCAAACCTCAAATTAAACCTCTTTCTCCATTACATCAAAATGTGGAGAAATCAAGTAACTTTGCTATGGATGCCGCCTCTCTTAAAGCTGCCAAAGCTAAATCCATTCCAGAACTCATCCCTTCACCTCATCTTTTCCTTCCTATCTCCTCTCCTCCTAAACCTTCATCTTCTAAACCGCCATCTGTTCAATTCTCTGAAGAACAGTTGGCTGAAATTTACAAAGCCTTCCCAAACCTCAAACCCTCCTCTCAAACCGATCCTGAGCAGACCGAAGTGTCTGAGGATGCGGTTCTAGTTGAACAAACCGATGTATCTACCATTGCGGTTCAGCCTGAGCAAACCGATGAGTTTGAGGCTGCAGCATTGCCTGAGAAGACTGATATGTCTGACTGATATGTCTGAGGCACTTGGTGAACCTGAGTAAGATGATGAAGTTCTTGAGGTTCAACCGCCAAAGAAGAAGAGAAAGTTGGTGAAGAAAAGTGATTATGTGGAACATTGGCAGTCAAGGCCACCAGGAGCTGTAGACTTCAGTGAGGCTGACTACAAAAGGGATCATTCACCTCTTGAAGGTCCATTTGCTAAAGAATTAAGAGAAAGAGCTGAGATGAGAAAGGCAGGAATTGACCCGATGATGGTTGAGGTCTCCCCTCCTTCACTTAAAAGAAAACTGGACTTTGATTCTCCAGAACATACTCCATCTTCATCTCCAGACTTACCATATGCTGCAGCGGTTCAACCATCACCAGTTCTTTCATCTGCTTAACCTTCGGTTTCTACGTCGGTCCAACCGATGGCTCAGTCTTCAGTTTCTCCATCTGCTCCGCCATCGGTTTCATTCATTAAACCAAAGACTAGGAAAAGGAAAAGTGCTGCTGAACTAGCTTCCTACTTGAAGCGGTTCAAGACTGAAACCTCTAGGGAAAGAAGGGCTGGAGCCCATGCTCGTGCCGCCGCCAAAGCCGAAGACAGATTCTTGAAGGCTGGCCGCCCTAATCCTTATGCTATTTTTCCCAAGGATGAGATGGAAGCCGCAGTTGAGAAGATAATTCTTTCAGTTGCAGAACAATTGATGGGAGAGATTGCCTATCAGGTACTCATGGATCCCACTCTTGCCTCCCAATTCTTTCTATTCTTTAATTGTCTTTGCATTCCCAATCTCTATAGATTATTCCTTGTGCCTTCTCCTTCCATCTTTCTCTATGATGAATATATGAGATATGTTGCTCTTCCTTCTCCTCCTCCTCCTTCTCCTCCTCAAACCGAAATTATTCCTTATTATTTTTTCCTCCTTTTGATCCCATAGAACTTGAAACCGCCATTAGGGTTTCTATGGGTGAAACTTAGAAGAGGCACACATTCTCTTGAAAGGTAAAGCCAAAATGCCTTCTTCATCCCATCAGTTTGATGATGCCATCCCAATTTCTGATGATGATTCTGCTAGTGATGAGCACATCCCTGACTACACTCCTTCTGATGAACCGCCCTCTTCAATTCCTTCCTATCCAATTCTACCCCTTCATGCTACAATCGCCGATTTAATAAATGCGGTTAGGAATATTCAAGTTCATCAGCAAACCGCCACTTCTCGGTTTGACACTCATCTCCTCACTTTACAATCTGATCTTGATGCCATTAAGGGGGAGAGAGTGAATGAGAGATTTGATGATAGGTCAAGACAACAACAGCTAGATGAGAGACTGAACTTAATTTTGGAAAATCAACTGGCTCTTCAAGATCTTGTCAGAACCAACAATGATCTTTGCAACTTAAAGTTCAAGCCGTTGATGCATCACTTCAATCTGTTGTTGAGAAACTTGACATTCTGGCCCAGCATGCGCTTGATTCTTCTGAGCTTATCCTGCATAGAACCGGGAAACTTGTCAAGCAAACCGCTGCAATTGAATTAAAGATTGATGAACCGACTGAAGTTCGGCTTCGTACAGCTGACTTTGTTTTTGAAACCGCCCGTGGCTCCGGTTCTAGGAATGTTGATCAAACCGCCCCTGCTGTTGATGCTCAAGTTGCAGAAGAACAAGCTGCTCATGACGCTCAAACCGTTCAGAACCAAACCGCAGATGATGCTGCTGCTGCAAGGGGTTCTGTTGCAGATGAAGTAGACTAGATTTCATTTCTTAGTCTTTCTTTTGATGTCTCTTGTAATTCATACTTGTAAGTTACTATCCTTATGATTGAATTATAATGAGAATGACTGCATAGCATTCTGTTTCCAAAACTTTGTTTATTCAAACTGCTTGTTTGTGAAACAATGCTTGTATTTCTTAAAACCTCATGCACTACATTCATCATGAAAATATTTTTAAGTGCATTGTGTTTTAAACATTCAGTTTAAACATGCATTTCTGATCCTCAAAATCATATCATTTTATATGCATCTGAATGTATTTCTTTTCTATCTTTTCTTCATTTCCTTTGTTTTTGATAGATTAGAAATCTATGATCTAGCATAGTGTGCGCATTGACTTGGGACATGCAATTTCATGAAATTTATTTCGGACATGTTCTTACCAAGTAAATGTTTTGCTATTATCATAGTGTGGTAATGGCATCAATCAAATATGGGGAGATTGTTAGGATTCATTGTTAGTACACCCACCTCAATTTGATTGATCCATGCCACGTGTCTTTTTATGGACTTTAGGACCGCATGTAATGAAGTTCTACTTCAATTTTTAGATAAGTCCATTTCTAGATTTTTGATTGTCTAGGCTGAGTATAGTTCGGTTGTATCTTTAGCGGTTTAGTGCCTCAAGCCGTCATCTTGAGACCGCCAGCATGGAGCCCTTCAGTTTTCATCAAACTGCAATTTGCATGTTTGATGAAACCGCCCATCAAGATCATTCTTCAAACCGCCCCTATGCATGGTGAAACCGCAGAGCAGTTATTGAAGAAATAAAGATATGTCATTTATTCCTTAGACAAACATTCCCTTTTTGACCGTAAAAGGATGTTGTTATGTCATGTCAAAATAACTCTAAGTTAACTTGGAGTTTCTGCAAGGAATGTCGGTTTGTCTATCAGTTTGAATTGTTTACCGTTAGTCCTTTCTGCAACAAAGGACAAATGTCAGGTAGTGGTGCAACAACTACCTAGGACTACAAGACAAAACCAAGGACGAAAATGACAGCTCAACTAATGGGATTTCGACAGCACTGTACCCTTCAGATTTGATTCAAATCTTTACCCAACGGTCACAAGGGTGCTCTGCCTATAAATAGCCTCCATTATTCAACAATGAAGGTTGCTGAGCTTCAAGAGATTCATTCCCAAGTATTCAAGTTTGCTTTGAAGATTTAAACCCAGATATTCATATCTTCAAACCATCTCCATTGCAAACCCAGTTCTTCATCAAAGCTTCAAGCCTAACAACCGTTCATACTTAGCCTTTACACCGAAAGAATTCCATTTGCTCAACCATCATTTAGATACTTAGAGCATTTGATTTCTTTTCACACACACACCCGATTTATATGATCACATAGATTATATACTTCGAAAACACCGGTTGTTATTATAGCGTAGGTTAGACTTATTGTTTAGAGTTTAGATTCATCTTGTAAAACCTCCTCTAAATTAATACAAGTCTCATAGCTATTAGAAAATCCTAGACTAACCATCTAGGTAGAGGACGTAGTTCATTTAAGAACGAACCTCTTCAATTTGTGTGTTGGATCTTTATTTTCTGTCTTGATATTTATCTTTCTTGTTTGTGGTCTTGAACTTGTTTCCATATACGAAATGACTTGAAAGATGAATTGTGTTTTCCTTTAAACTTTAAGTTTAACTATTCTGTTGCATCATAGTGTTTTCTCAACCCGAGTCAAACCTCCCATCTCTTTAACTAACATATTTGGCCAAACCGCAAACTCCGCTGTGCATTTTATCTGTTCGGTTCTTGTGCTTTGAACCGCAGTTGGTCCAAACTGATAAGTACTCGGTTGATTTTAAGGGTATTTTCGAAAAAGTTTCGGACGCTATTCACCCCCCCTCTAGCGGTTCTATACCCTTGTTGCCCTCTGGGACCAACACTCACAAAAGTAATACCTAATAAGATGAAAAGAGCATAAAGTTACCATTTTAAAAGTAATACCTAATAAGATGAAAAGAGCATAAAGTTACCAAACCTCTTGCTCGTGCTACGTTCAAAGTCTCATGTCAAAAATTGGTCTTTCTTCTCGGTCTTACATCTTGTGGGGGCCTGTTAGAGATACTTAGGAATCCTTTTCTGTTTAGAAATATTTTTTTCCTTATTTTATATTTGTAATTCTAACAGGATACTTGTAGCTTGCTCACCAAGCAACTCACTTGTATAAATAGGGATCAATTGTTCATAATAAAATTGAGTTTTCCAATACTCCCTCCGTCCCACTCGAATTAGGACAAATTTCCATTTTGGGTGTCCCATTCGAATTAGGACAACCCAAAAATAGAAGCGTTTTATTTAAGGGAGAATTTCATTTTGGGCCCCAAAGTTTAGGGGGTGTTCCCAAGTCAGACCGCATTCAATCACTATTTACATTTTAGGCACCAAAGTTGTCATTCTGTTAGCATTTTAGGTCTTTTAACCAGTTTTGTTACAAAAACCCGTTAAATAGGCACGTGCCACGCACATGACACCTAACGGAGGAAAATGTTTTTTTTAAAAAAAAAATTTAATATCCTTAATTAATGTGTCCAACCCAATTTTTGTAAGTTAAAGAGGGACAGAGGAGTATTAACTTTTCAAGCAAATCGGCTCCAACATCTTTCAAAAAAAAAAAAAAAATATGCTCAAGCAAATCATCACCTCCATACTACCACCATCTCACAACCACCACCGCCGCTGCCCTCCCACCACGGCACCACCAATCAAAATCATCCAAGAAAAACCCACAGAAAATGGGGGTAATCAAACCCGTTCAACCCCTTCTTCCTCCGGCCACCACCTACTCCGGAATTCGAGGTGCAGAGTGAGCAAAAGTTGAGCGATTGGGAGAAATACAACAACGTGTTCAATTACATGGACGACGGCGGCGCGTTTGGATCGTCGTCGGCGCAGATGAACAACCAGGGAAATTATCAGATGTCGCCGTTGCAGGATATATACCTGCAGAATCACCAATAGACTCCACCATACCCATCACCCACCACACCGCCACCTTCCCCCACCTCCCCCAAACTGAAACAATCCCAGCCACATAGAAAATCATCACCAATCCAAGCACCCAAGGCATCAACAAGAATCCGATAAAGAACGTAACAGATCCACACAACATCAACGCCAACGAAATCCCCAAAAGCAACGACGCAAAATTGTTCGACGTCGGAGGAGATTAGAGAAATTGATCGGAGTTTGTCCGAGGGAAGGGGGGGGAGAACGGTTGTCGGAGGGAGAGGAAATGCCGGAGTGGGGAGGAGAAGGTCGCCGGAGTGGGGAGGAGAAGGTCGCCGGAGTGGGGTGTGGAAGGTCGCCGTCGTATGCGTGTGTGTGGGTGTCGATTGAGAGGAGTGGGAGAGGGGAGGGGTGTAGTTAAAATATTTTGGAAAATAATTTTAATATTTAAGCCCATTAAATTTAAGAATGTGCAGTAAACCCCCTATAAGTTAAATCAATTTCAAACTATCCTCCGTTAGGTGTCCTGTGCGTGGCACGTGCCTATTTAACGAGTTTTTGTAACAAAACTGGTTAAAAGACCTAAAATGCTAACATAATGACAACTTTGGGACCTAAAATGTAAATAGTAATTGAATGGGGTCTGACTTGGGAACACCCCCTAAACTTTGGGGCCCAAAATGCAATTCTCCCTTTATTTAATGGGACCTACATTCACACTCACAACAACTTTCCACTCATTATTCTCTACTCCACTTTCTCTCTCCTATTTCACTTTTCATACCCACAACACCTACTCCACTAACACTTTTTCCTTAATCCCCGTGCCCAGTGGCGTATCCAGGATTCACGGTGAGGGGGGTCAAAAAATTATATAAAAAATAAAAAAGCACACTATTAAAAGTAAATTAAAAAAAAACACATATAAATCCATTACTTTGTGAATGTTTCAATTTCTTAAAATAGTTTCCCAGCACTGTTTGAAATGCGTACAAAACAAATTAACTAGGTCACCGCCTATACACAAACAAGTTAAGGCCACAGGCTATAAACAACCACAACAACAAGGCCACCGGCCATATACAAACACATAACAAAGCCACCATCATAATCATGTATTTGGAATGATAAAAAACTTATTATTAGACAAGATTATAGTTCATATATACAGTGGCGTATCCAGGATTCATGGTGAGGGAGGTAAAAAAATTATATAAAAAATAAAAAAACACACTATTAAAAGTAAATTTTAAAAAAAACCACATATAAATCCATTACTTTGTGAATGTTTCAATTTATTAAAATAGTTTCCCAGCACTGTTTAAAATGCGTACAAAACAAATTAACTAGGTCACCGCCTATACACAAACAAGTTAAGGCCACAGGCTATAAACAACCACAACAACAAGGCCACCATCCATATACAAACACATAACAAAGCCACCATCATAATCATGTATTTGGAATGATAAAAAACTTATTATTAGACAAGATTATAGTTCATATATAGTTTCTAACCTCTGGGACGGGGAGCCTCATTCGTTTTAGAGCCAAAAGTAGTTGACCCCACAATCTTTTCAAATCTCGAGGAGGACCCATTATCTGGTAGGAAACAAGGTGGAGTTGGAATCCTAACTGAATTTGAAGAAAAAATTAATAGTTTGTTAGACATGAAAACATACAAATACAAACTGAGAAGTTAAATTGTTAAAATCCCAATTACACATCAAGCAAAGAGAAACCCAGTTCAAACCCACAACAAATTCTCTGAAAAACTATTAGCATATTCAAAGTAAAATTAAACAACGAATTCCAAAACGCAGTCACCTACTGGCTACTCAAATAGCACAAAGTCACCTACTCAAATTGCACAAGGAGTAACATTGGAACCCAAAATACATAGAGAATGAAATGAGCGCATAGATGGAATGGATAAAACTGGATTTGGGAAAAGATTAAACCAGATTGAACACGGAGAGCATGACACAGGAGAGATTCACCATTAATGTCTTTGATTTTAAACCATCTTTCTCTTAGTTATTCTTTGCTGTTGTTCACTACCCAGAAATCACAAGATTTAGAGAACTTGGACTGTTATACAATTTAACTACACAAATACAATATTGGTAACCGTAAATAAAAATTATATTGTTTTACTGTATATTTCAATAAGAAATCAATGAGATTTCAAAAAAAAAATCCGATTGAAAGAATGAAACCCTAATTTTTTGGGGAATTTAGGGATTTGAGATTTTGAGATTAGAAAAAGAGGAAAAGGAGAGACAAATGAGAGAAATAGTACCTGTTACAACCGAAAAATATGGCTGCTCCAGCCATAGCTGCGGCGATCATTGAGTTCGAACTCTCCTACCCTCGTCCGAACTTGCAATCGCTCATAGCCTCAAAAACCCGCCAACGGCAAACTAAATGGATTAGGCGGGGTAGGTTGTGTAAAAACCGAGTTTATATATGTTGCGGTTTGTGAAAATCTTGAGGGGGGGTCAACTGCACATTTTTAGGGGGGTTAAAGCTATAGTTTGAAATTTTTTAAAGGGCCAAAGTAGTATAAACGGAGAAGTCAGGGGGGTCAATTGACCCCTCCCTCCATAACGTGCGTCCGCCCCTGCCCGTGTCCAACCCAAAAATAGAAGTGTTTCTGCACACCTCAGCATTTTGGCTTTTTATAAGCGTACATCATCTTCACGCTTTCCATGTTTAAGAGACAGATTGTTAAAAGCTTAGCAGGATTGAGTGTTGCACATGGAAGTCATGCGCAGAGAGCAATGTCCTGCTTAAGTAAACTTCAGTTCATTTTCGGTCCAAGCCCTATATTCTAAGCCTATACTACAAAATGGACTAAGTTTAAAATTGAAGTTATTAAACTTCCTACATAGGGTCCTAAAGTTTATAAAATACTAATAGGTGATGTTATCAATCAATTCTAACAAACTTAGGAGGGTTAAGAAATAAGCATACCCAACAATCTCCCCCTAAATATGTGAGATACCCGCGGTAAAGTGAAGGGGGCTTCGCACTCGAGAATCAAACTCGGGCACTTTATGTTCAAACAAAACGGAGTCGCCACGTTAATTTAATTTTAAACCTAAATTTAACGGAAAAGGTTAGAGATTGTGAGTTCGGAGGTCACGTTACGTCTTGGGAAGAACTTATCGCGATTCACCCAAGACGCCTCGGAAAACCGAGTCTCCCTAGTTTGTTGACTAAAATGTGCAAGTGTGTGTGGCCAAAAAATGGGAGAAACTGATTTTTTAACAAAACCAGTTAACAAACTTAATGGAAAGGGTTTATTTTGCAAACATTTTAGCAGAAAGGGGTAAAATTGAAAAGAACATTCCCTGGACAAACCAGCCATACGGCTAGAGGGGGTTGTCCTGGGATTTTTGACAGTTTATCAAAAATCAGTCCAGTCTTAAAGCAGAAACAGAGTATTCATTCTAAAACTGGACTGTTTTGAGTCTTTTCAGTTTATTTCTTTATACAAAACATAGATTAAATCATCCCTATGCCATTGATCATTAATTAAACACCAAAACAAATGGTTTTGGGCATGATCAAGGCAATAATTTGGGGAAAATGAAGAAAGGTGATGAACATGGCCTTTGAGCCAAAATCACCATTTGAATGATCAAAGATGAAGACTTTGACATCCAAATGAATGATTCATCCAAGGAAAAGCCTTGGGATAGCAAGAATCAACCTTTGGATGGATAAAGATTGAGTCTTTATCATCCAAAGGGACATTATTATGGCTTAATCAAAGTTGGGATGGTAAAGATTGAGACTTTACCACCCAAACTTGATTATTCCAACATATTTGACATAAATAAAAGGGCTTTATCCATATGTGCAATGGATCACCAAGCCAAATTTAAATACAAGACATAAATGTAAAGACATAAAAGTAAATTGCATTAATGTAAAGACATAAAGTAAATTGCATTAGTGTAAAGACATAAAGTAAATATACATTAAATCATAACAAGCCTTTATCATCCTTAGTTTGTAACCCTTGATCATGCATAGAACATGAGGGCACCATGAATCAAGTCAAGGCTTGGTTCCAATTTTATATCATTGCAAGAAATGTACAGACATAAGTAAGTAAATGAGCCAAATAAAAATAGAACAAGAGATGAAGAGAAGATGGGGGAGAAGGAGGCCTCACCAATATTTGGTTCTAACCTATCTTCTTCTCTCTTTCACTCAAGTGTGTTTGTGATTGTTTTCTACTCTCAATTCTGGAGAGTTTCAGCTCATAAAACATTTTTCTCCCCCCTTGAAATGATCAGCTAGGGTCTTAATTTATAGGGACTGAAGGCGCCTAAACCAGCCATATGGCTGGGCCCTTCTAGTACCCAAACCATCCGTACGACTCAGCATGGCGAGCTTCTGGATTTTTCTGAGTTTAATTCTAGAACAATCCTTAGGTTCTGGGTTTATCCTAATGAGGTCCTAGCCTATCAGTTTATCCCTGAATAGTGCTAAGAGTTCCTTTAAGTTGGTTTAAGTTCAGATTGGGGTACTTATAAAATGGTCACTGAGAAGGGGAATTGAAGCTGATCCCTCGAAAATCAAGGCAATCATTGACATGCGTCCTCCAAAGACACAGAAAGAAATCAAAGGCTTCATGGGTAGGCTCCAATACATCATTCGGTTTGTCCACCAACTCACTTCAATATGCGAGCCAATCTTAAGTTACTCAAGAAGAATGTGGCTCTAGAATGGACCGATGCTTGCTAAGAAGCCTTCGATCAAGTGAAGCATTACTTGACATGCCCTCCAGTTTTGGTTCCACCTCATAAGGAAAAACCTCTCTTGCACTATCTCACAGCGAATGATGAAGCCCTAGGGGCTATGCTAGCACAAGAGCAACGAGACTCCACAAAAGAGAATGCCATTTACTTCGTCAGTCGCCGATTTCAAGGAGGCGAAAAGAACTACTCCACCTTGGAGAAGTCATGTGCCGAATTGGTTTGGGTCACTCAAAAGCTCAAACACTACATGGAAGCCTTTCAAATCAAGTTAGTAGCAAAAGTGGACCCGATCCGCTACATCTTCGAGAAGTCTTTCATGTCGATAAGGATAGCCAAGTGGTACTTCATGCTCCCCGGCTATGACATCACTTACGTCACACTCAAATCCATCTGGGGGAAAGTTTTTAGTGATCAGCTTGCTGAATTTCCGTGTGACGAAGTGAAGGGGGAAAACTTAAAATTTCCGACGAAGATTTAATTTGCACCACGACTGAGGAAAACAAGTGGCAACTTTTTTTCGATGGGGCGGCCAATAAGCACGGTTATGGAATAGGAATGTTGCTTGTTGATCCAAAGGACATCTACACTCCGATTGCAATCCGTCTTGAATTCGAAGCCACCAACAATATTGCCGAATATGAAGCATGTATAGCGGTGCTAGAAGCAGCCCTAGAAAGAAATGTCACAGATCTGGAAGTATTTGGTGATTCTCTGCTCCTCATCAATCAGACGTCTGGAAAATGGAAAATTCAAGACCCGACTCTCCAACAGTATGGTCAACATCTTGAGGAGTTGGTTGAACAATTCCAGGATGTCACGTTCAATTATTTGCCAAGGGACAAGAATCGCTTTGCCGATGCATTGGCCACCATAGCCTCATTGGTCGAAATGCCCAAAGAAAAAATGGTGAAGCCCTTCAAAATTTCAAGAAGGACTAGTCTGGCTTGCATGAGCATTGAGATAAACGAAGTCCAAACAAGCCCTCCGTGTTACAAAGACATCATGAATTTCCTCAAAGACGGCTGTTGGTCCCAAAGAGGCAACAAGGGTATGAAAAATGCTAGAGGGGGGGGGGTGAATAGCGTTTTAAAATTCTTTTCAAACCCTTTTGAAAATCAATGGCTTATGCGTACAGTTCTCAAATAAGCTAAGTATAGCGCTCAGTGAGAGTGTGAAATGCACAGCGGAAGTTTAAGCAGCTACTGCGCAGGAAAAGTCTGCGCAGAGATAAAAATGCACGCGCTAAGTTTTGGCTTAAAGTGTTGGATAAAAAGGATTCTAAGGAAATAAGCAATAACAAACACAGCAACAATAATAGCAATCTGATAAGATCAAACAATGCAGTAATTCAGAAATGATTAAGCAGGAAATAAATAGCGAGAATAAAGAACAAGCTATTTGGAGAGGTTCGATCGATGAAAGATCGACGTCCTCTACCAAGATGGTTAGTCTTGGATTTTCTAATGGAGAGATTTATATTGATGTGAGGAGCTTTTACAAGATTACAAAGAATCAAAACTCAAATCAAAATCTATTCTATGAAGAACAAATCCTAGACTAAACCGGTGTATATCAAGAAGTAGGATATAAATGATCGAAGCTTCAAGAGGTGTGTGTGTGACAGAAATTCTGGGTCTATGAATCTATGAGATGAAGAGCACGAAGAATTTTGGTGATACAAGGCTTTAGGATCTGGGCAGGAGTTTGAAGGTATGAAGGTTTGAAGGTTGATCTTGAATCTAGGAATATAAGAAACAATCTTCAGAACTTCAAAGATATTAGTAAGCACAAAGTCTAGCCACTTGGAAATGAAGATGAGTAGGCTATTTATAGCAGAGAGCTTAAAACTAGCCGTTGGAGCTCTGAGCAAAGACGATGAGCTGGCACAATATGATTGGTGAGCAGATGTCCTTTATAGCCGTTGGGGCTTTGATCAAGTTGATGACCTGGTACAATATGATTGGTACGCAGGTGATATAGAGCCGTTGGAGACTGAGCATGAAGGCTAATTTCAAAAGCTTCTTCTAGAAGGTTGACAGATGTCTTTGTTTGAAATATTTCTCTTGAGCGCATCTCCACCGTTGGATCTGCTGAGTGTGCTTGCTTTGTCGTTTCTGCACACCTCAGCACTTTTAAAAAGCGTACATCTTCAAAGCGTTTTCCAAGTTAAGTGATCTGAATGCAACGAAAACTGAGCAAGATAGAATGCTGCGCAGAAGAGACCTGCGCAATGGTGTACTGCGCAGAGACCACAGACTTGCTTAATATTCATTCCTTTTCGCTCCAAGCCTTATATTCTAAGCCTATTCTATAAATGGACTAAGCTAAAAATTGAAGTTATAAAACTTCTTACATAGGGTCCTAAAGTCCATAAAATATTAATAGGTGATGGTATCAATCAATTCTAACAAAGTAGGATGATTAAGAAATAAGCATACCCAACAATCTCCCCCTAAATGATTTATGCCATTACCTACTATAAAAAAGGCAATTCATTGTACTTGATAATACATGTCCATAAAAATGTGAATAATGACTCATGCCTCAAGTCAATGCACACACTAGCCATGCTATAGATTTCTAGTCTATACAAAAGATTAACTTACAAAGAGGGAAAGACAGAAATATCATTCAGCGCATACAAATAATATGAGTTTTAGTTTGAGTATGCGTTTAAACTGAATGTTTAAACTTCATGCGTAGAAAATATGAGCAGTTAAGATTATGCGCATGAGGTGAAATAATGCAATCATTGTTCCACAAACGAAGAGTTTGAAATGAACAAGGTTTTGGAAACTAATGATCGATTTTTCTCATTAAAACTTGAAATGTAAAGAGTTGCAGATTACAAGTTGAATAAGAAAAACAAAATGCGCACAAAAAGAATACCTTGCGCAAAAACAAAAATTACATAGAACCTAGTCTATGTTGATCCGGTGCAGGGCTTCGCGCAGCTCATTCTGCAGACTG